>JAPZEB010000005.1:28375059-28386941 GCA_029783705.1 Chaetodon striatus
CACTAATCTTTTTCCATTCCTTTTTAATCAACATTTGAATTTGTGCATTTTCATTAAAAAAACATTTCAGACAAAAAGCTGAGAAAATTTAATATTTGTCAAAGACAGTCATTTTCAAGTTCAAAATCAATTTCACATTTACATTACTTTTTCTTTTTTTTTTTAAATTTCCCAATATAAACTTGAATTGTATAAATTATAATAAAAATAATTATAGTAATGAAAGTAATATTCTGTGTGAGATATAGCAGATATAGTTATAGATATAGTTCAGTATCAATACTGTTGTCTCCCTCTCCTCTGTGGTCGTCTTGTTGGTGTGTCACTGTCACTGTCATAAGGATCCCGTTTTGACCAAACTCTTGCTACTTTGTGCAAACTGGATTCAGAATGTTCACCACAACAGGAATTGTCAAAGTCTGAGTCCATCAACATCTCTACGCCTTGTGCAGCCATAAACTTTTCCATCAGAACCAGCATTTATGTGTGGTTTACAAGCTGCTGCATCTCTGTAAACAAATCTTGTTTTTCAACATGACAGTGCTGTTCTGGTCCACAAGATGTGTAACAGCACCCCCCATCTTATAACAGTGAAAATATGGTTTGTCGGAATATCTCCTCAAAGGCAGGGAGGCGTTCTTCACAGCTTTTTCCATGATACACTTCTGGGCAAACGTATTTCCTTACAGAGAAATGGGGCATGGCAGCATGCTGGGTGTAGATCACAGGCATGTGCCTGTCAATTTAGAGTGATTCTGATTCACCAACATACCGAGAACAAAATCAGCCAGCGCGCACATGTCATGAATCCGATGGTGACTTATTTTATGAGCAGAGTAAGAACATTTCTACACACATATTAGTAAATGAAGAATTAAGAGGTTGGGGACATGGAATCCAAGTGGTCCATGTTTAAAGCTTTTATTGTGGAGGTGGCAGCTAAGAGCTGTGGTCAGAAGATCATTGGTGCCTGTTGTGGCGACAACCTAAGAACCTTTAGGTGGATACCAGTGGTGAAGGAGGCCGTCACTCTGTAGAGGGAGGCCTTTCAGGTTTGGTTGGCCCAGGGGTCTCCAGAAGCAGCAGACAGGCACTAGTTGGTGAGAAGGACTACAGCTGTGGCAGTGACCGAAGCAAAGGCCCAGATGTGCAAGGAATTGGGGGAGGCTATAGAGAGGGACTTTCAGTTGGCCTCAATGAAGCTCTGGAAAATCACTGGACGTCTCAGGAAGGGAAAGCAGGGCTTTTCTCAGGCTGTGTTCAGCAGAGGAGGAGAATTGCTGACCTGGACTGTGGATATTGTTAAGCAGTGGAAGGAGGACTTTCAGGAACTCTTGAACCCGGCCATTACGTCCTCTCTGAAGAAGGCAGAGTCTGAAGATCCCTGCTGCCCCCACAGCCCAGCCCCAAATATGCAAATGAAAAGGACTTTAAAGGGACAGTTCACCCTACAAGGAAAAATACATGGTAATTGACAATTTTTATGTAAATGCACTACTCTATATTGCCATTTGTGGGTGCTTTCCATTCTGCTAATTCTGCTTCCTCACATCCTCCCTCCTCCATCTTCCAGCCTATGACCTGGAAATTGGTCAAGGTCCACCATCATCAATATTTCAATTCCTTAAATACATCGTAATGGAAACGAGAAGAAAGAAGGAAACAGCAGGTGTATCCTATGTAGATTTTTTTTTCAGACTCTGTGGTTAAATAAGAAAATAATAATAATAAAAAATATTTTACTTCATGGTTGTAGGAGTGATCACATCTCAGGCATCTATAAGTTCAGTCTGTACAAAGTCTTATTCGTTGGGCCTGTTGTGTAGTTAACTCCTGCATCATTGCAGCTTTCTCTGCCCTGTGATTGTGCTGACACTCACCAAAGCTTTCACTTCTTTACTTCAACTCTGTCTGCCTCTAAGTGTTCCCCTGTTTCAAATACTGAGGGTTTTGGACAGTCTATTTTCCTAAAATTACTTTAGGAGGGAAGATTGCCAGTGCCATTTACAGGACATGTGTCTACTTCAACTCTCGCAGTGAAAGCTTGACACAAGAAACTGGTCCTTTTCAGTCCACCACTCTCTATGAGCAGTAACAACTATCCCCGATTTATAAAAAAATAAGCATTTTTGTTCCACAATCCCCCATGACACGTCAATTTCACACCACGGAGAGGTTTTCTCTCAGATAGTGCAGCCTGAGCAAATGCAGTGTCACTGTGCTTGTTGTGGAGCTGACAGAAGATAGACTGATCATCAGACACTTATTCTGCCTGTCTGTCTGTTCATCTGCTGGCTTGCCTCTCCATCTTTTTGCATGCCTGGCTACCATCTCCTGCAGTAAATAAGCACCCAAACAACACAAGAAACTCCCACCTCATACACATTCACACACACACCCGGCTTCGCTACTATGCCTGCCAGGAGAACTTTTTTTGTTCTGTGATGTATGCCGTCACTCCACCCTATTATTACCTCTGACTGTAATAGGCACCTCTGTTCCCAATCAAGTTTTTACTTTCTGCCGGTGAAAGAAAACGGTTTTGCAGCAGACACATTTTATTCCTTGCACACATGCAGTAATGTCTGTCGGTGTCATCTACTTTGGCTGCTGGCCTAGCTCGCCCAGATTGTTCACACAGCACTTTTACCACTCATAAAGGCTCGAAGGGTTGCCAGAATGCTGTCAGAACGTTCAAATGGAGCCCTACATTGTTTATTGTCTGCTCCAGGATGGATGGTAGGTGGTCTGTCTGTACTAAGACTCATGATCTTCACCTAAGAACAATGAGTACTTGTGCACAGACAGCAGCAGATAGATAAGAGATGGACTGACAGAGGGAGAGGGAGGGGGGACAACAAATAAAATCTAACACGTATTGTTCTGTAATCTTGCTTCTGTCGCGTCTTCCTGTATGAGTTATGTGCTTCAGCACTGCTTTTTTTCAAAAGTCTCTCTCGTTTTCACTCTTCCTGCCATCATCTGTCCCTCTCTAGCACGTCAAGGTGTTAGATGTTGTTTACATAAATCCTTCCATCTTTCTGCAGGGTTGACGGGGCGATTGTGAGATGATGCTGTTTGACAATGTGCTCACGAATGGAGAGAAAAACAGAGTAGGCTGAGGTAATCACCAGGGACAGGGAGGAAATGGGAGCCGAGTCACCCTGCAATTGTCTATCAGTTTTCTCCCTCTGTTATCTTTGTCACTTTCTGGCTCTCTCAGACACACTCGCCCACGCTGCCACATACCTACACACAAAAACACTCATAATCTTTTTCTACTGTTCTGAGCATCATTGACTGTATACTGGTGTCCTCCTGGGGTGAATCTGATAGACCAAGAAAGTCCATTTACATTGTAGCCCACAGTAGCACGGCTTCCACTGGGCCAACCAGGGTTTAAAGTGTAACGTAAAGCAGCAGTATTTTCGGGGGGGGGGGTCATTCATGGGCAGTGGAATAAGCTGCAAAAATAACATTTAAATAATCAGCCTGTGAATTTGATAAGGCAAACATATTTACAAACAGTTGCTTGTTTACACACCCAGCAGACATGTAGCATAATTAGTATTCATTTAGTTGTGTTTGTGTTCACCTGATATATCCAATATTCACTTTCCTTTGAGGGCCCAGACACACAAACCAACATCAAAGAACTAGTGGCAGCAAAGGCCAACTGTTGTGTCGTCTCACATCGCCTGTGCCTCAGCCAAAAAGTTGTACTTCAAACACACAACAATGACTTCAGCCAATGGCCAGCTAGCATGTTTGTTTTGTGCCTGTGTGAGAAGAAATAACTTGCTATAGCAGCAGGCGGCGATAGTCTGTATTTTTCGCTCAACAACAGATTCAAGACGCTGCTTAGCCAATTAGCACATTAACAACACAACCCAGTGCTTAAAGAACACATCATATTTATCCTTGTGCTCGCCAACAATAACACAAGCAGCAACAAATTGTTTCTGCTAAAGAGCTCCCTCACATTTATGTCTCTTCTGGTGCTCTGAGCTGAACAGCCAATAAGAGTGATTTAATTCACTGACAGGCTCTGCCATCTCCGACTCGACATCCTAAGTCAACTGAAAAAAAAAGCAGAAAAGGGCCAGCTAGTGCCAGCAGTATGGGACGCGCCACAAAACTAGACATTAGATGCTTAGCAACGGCTCGACATAGACAGATAGACTGACAGCAGACTGGCGGCTTGGTGTGTCCGGACCCTCAGCTCTGTTTTGGTCTCCACCACCTGCTGATAGAAGTATCTGGCTCTATCTTAGCTGCAAAATCTGTACAGTGTACACTAGCCGCTAGCTGATAAAAATGGCTAACTGTACAGTCAGTTTATCAGAAATGCTTCACTAAAAGCAGCTGCCCACTGCTCCTAGTAGCAAGATTAATGAGAGCTGTGACAGTGAACCAAAATGGTGAGGCTGTGAGCTGTAAATCAAAAACAATTAGCCTAAAAATTCTCGGTGGAGCTGAGGGGAAACTACAGTTAGGTGATAATGCTCTGTAGTTTTGTCACTACAAGTGGCACCTTTGAGATTACAAGTATTTAATCGACCCATTGTTATATAAAAATGTTGATTATTGCAGATTTAAGACAAAATCCACTTTTTTCCATGATAATATTTAAAATAATTAAAAAGCACTTGAAATACAGATTTCAGCAGGCTAAGACCCTGGCATACTTTGTTAACTACCTTTTATACTGTAAGTCTACCATATGTAAACAAAACCCAAGACTTTATTTTTCTCTCTCGTTTGGTAGCGTATCAACAATCAATACAATTAAGGAAGCGGCTTAAATGATATTTAAATGGGGAATTCTCCTGATACATTGGAACACTGTCGATGTATCAGGAGAATGAAGTGCAGGAGCATGAAGGCAGCCACTGTATGTTTCTGTGCTGTCTTTGAATTTTTAATAAAACCACAATGGAATGAGCAGGGCCATTGTAGTCAGTCAGAGTGAAGAAAAATGTTACAGGGACACCAGATTCATCTGTCCTACAGATAACAGTATAAACAAGAAAATATTTTTAAAAAACCAAAACATATTATTTGGTGTGATATTAGAGCATTTTTTTTTTTTTTTTTTTGCAGTGAGGGTAAGATATCCCTAAACTTGATATCTGTGAAATCAAATTTTGTCACGGAATACAAATGTGCACAATAGCTGAGCAAGAATGTAGAAGCTACAACTGTACAAGTAACACATCCAAAGAGTTCGAGGGCAAAGTGAGAAAACTGGAGAGTGAGTTTGAAAATGTGTGCATCCATCTGTGTATGCTCGCTAGAGAGATACACTTGGAGGCCATACTAATGAATTGGAGGCCAGTTTGACCCATATTCCATTAAACCGCCCACTCTGGCTATGTGCTGTATTGGCAGACATGGCCATTGCTTGCAGAGTGCCCGAGTGAAAGCTGTGATTAAGACACAATTATTGGGCAGGAGAAGAAAGTAATAGCGAGGGCTAAAAACATCATAATCAATACTGTCATCTTTACCCATTCTTTATTCACTCTTTAGCTCTTTTGTCTGAGAGCTGAACACAAGCACTGCTGTCTTACAAGTTGTTTGTAACAACTGAAATTGTCTTATCTGTCTTTGGTTTTGACTTGGCATCTTTTGTTTCATTTTGTCTTTTCAGAAGAGGACCAGTTTAGAGTCGAAGGGTCAGCAAGTGATTGGCTGTCTGGGTACGACCGAGGGCACAGATAAAGGTCATGGTATTAAGCATTGTTGACGGTATCAGAATTGTCAAGAAAATAAGAGCTGACAACTGAGTGTCAGATGAGAACGGGAGAGTGTAGGGAACTAAAAGTTTACTGTGACTTTTGTCTAAAAGTCTGAAAATAGCCTGGTTCCAGATCTCTAAATGGCCACCCACACCTACAACTTTTTAAAGACCTATAAATAGGTCTACTGTTGTGCAGGCTGTTTCACTGCGTAAAAAAACAATAAGAATGAGGATGTCATCAACCTTTCAGAGACCAAGGGGAAACCTCCAAGGCTGAAAAATGAAGCCAACATGGACGTGCCCAGAACTGCAGTTTATCAAATGGTTGCTTAAGGCTGGTTCCAAAACAGAGTCAATCCCCATAGACCCTATATTTAAATGCCCACATTTACAGCAGAAATAAACATGTTTACAGGCTGGAATAAAATCATTTTGGTCTCTATAGCTAATTTCAACATTCATGACAACTGTATGGGGGGTGATTTTTTTTAACTCACCCACTTATGGTTAAAGCTTAAAGTCAGACACTTGAGTGACAGGCTGCTTGCCGATATTGTCCTTGGCTTGTCAGTCAGATCTACCCTTGTCCAAATTTGGTCACTTCTGGCTTAAAAAAAACAATATGATGACAGCTGAAATACCGAACTCAAGGCTTCAAAACAGCACTCCACAACCCAAGGGGTGACATCATGGTAGCTACATCCATTATTTAAATTCAAAAGTTGCCACAAAAATGGCAACAAGAATCAGCAATTATTTAGTCTGCAAAATGTGCAAAATTCTTATTTACTTTCTTGCCCAACTTAAAGTGAGAAGATTGATGTCACATGTCTGTATGCTAAATATCAAGCTACAGGCAGCAGGTGGTTAGCTTAGCTTTGAAGACTGGAAACAGTGGAGGACAGTATGCCTACCTCTGTCTGAAGATAGCAACATTTCCAAAGCTTACTAATGAATATTTTATATACGGCCTAAAGAAAATGTTGGCATTGTAAGTTAATAAGTGACACAATCCTGATTACATATATATATGAGCTGACTTTGTTATTGGGAGGTTGGGAGTATGGTAGAAGGTGTGACACCAAGGCAAGACAGCTGCCACGCTGCGGACCAAAATAGACCACTGTTTGAGACCACTAAACAACAACACTGGGCACAAATTGATTGTTTTTTAGCAAGACATCCACAGCATTATATCTTTTTTTGATCATTACTAAAACTGAAGTGTAAAGATGACACATTGCGGTTTCACAGAGGGTCATGCTTCAGACAATTTCTCGGCCCCGACACAGTGACCTACTAGAAACCTCCATGATGACAAGACTTCAAAAAGTTGGCTTTTTTCAGTCTTTGTGCTAATCTAAGGTAATTGGCTGCTGGCATTAACTTCATATTTGAGAGGGTGTTAATCTTCTCATCTAACTCTTAGACTCTTAAAGTCAGCTTCCAAAATGTTGAACTGTTCCTTTAATTATTATATTACTTAAGTTTTGTCCAAAGGCACTTTAAATAAGTATATTTAAAGTACATCCCAGCACAATAAAACAATCTCCTTGTCTGATCACATTTGCCCTTAAAAACAACATGGGATTTCTATAAAAGCTTAAGTGAATCTGGAGTTGAGATGAGGTTATTTAGTCACACACACTCATCCCAAGGTCAGGAATCAACTCCTATAATCAGATGTTTAAGATATTGTTTTTTGTGTTTTAAAAACAGCAAAGAATTAGTATAAAGTCTAAGGGTCAGCAGATGATTGGCCATCTTGATGGGTCAAAGAATAGTTTTGTTATTTGACTTTGAAGGTCACAACTCTGGTCCTATTCAAATAATGACACTGCAGAACTGCACAAAGACTGACTTTTTTGCAAGTCAGATGATGTTTGTTACATGCAACTTCCACAGACTCTGCATTACCTTGTCATTTCTGTTATGAATAAGTAACTTTAAGGTCACTCACACAGGACAACTGACACCAGCTTGGCTACAACCAGCAAGGCTTTGCCCTCACCCTGGGATTTGAACGAGGAACCCTTTTGCTGTGAGGCGATAATGCTAACCACTGCACCACCATGCTGCCACAAATTCAGACAAGAAACACAAATTTGAAGCTTCTAAGGGCATTATGACAACCTAGATATGAACACATGTCAGCGTCATTCCAGTCCTACTCAGCACCACTCCCTGAAATTGTGAATGAATGGATTAGCAAGGCAGGGTTTGGGACAGTGGGTTTTCTTCTGATATTTAAAAATGGCTTTGGCTTTCAGAATATTGAAACCTCCTAAAACCCACCAGGTCACTAAAGGTGACCAGCTTGTTTTAAGCAGCTTAGCATCACAGATCAAAATTTAGCATTAAATCTTGAACTTTTTTAAATGTGGACATGCTACACATCATTAGCTTGGTTAGATTCACAATACACATACACAATTTAATCTTTTAGATCAATTTGCAGAAACCGTGAGCACCAAAGTAAAATCATTCGGATTCACCAGCGTGGTAAACTAGGGAGTTGGAAAAAGTGGGGGCTCCCTACCTTTGAAGCGGTCAATAAGTTTGATTATGTGATAAAAGCACCAACTTTGGTACATTTGTAGCTTAGTACATGGCAAAGACATCTGGGTAGCGGGGCATCGCTGACTGGCATTCTGATGACCATGGTGGTAAAATCCAATATGGCCGCCACCTGTCTATTTTACAGTTTTTGACCACAAGAAACACATTGGAATGCTTATTTTATGACTGGATGCATCAGGACCTCTAATTTGCATATTTCTGAGATGGCCTACCTAAAATAGAAATAAAATAAGATTAAAAAGAATAATCATAAATAAATAAATCTTTCTGCAAACTTGGTGCCTTTTCATATTTTTAAGCATTAGAAACAAACTGGAATACTCAGATTTGTGATTTATTTTAAAATCATGTAATATTTTATTTATGATCTCTAATTTGCACATTACCAACATGGCAGTTTCCCAAAAAATTTAATTTACACATACACCAAGATTGAGCTGTAGGGATTAACTGTTTCCATTATGTTTCTATGTTTTAAATGCCACAGATATATTTAACAGACAAGTTAAAATGAAAAATATGTTTTATCACAATTTAAAGCAATAATGAATGAAAGAAAATTCAACAGTAAACAATTTATACAATTAATATATTCCTATAGTCTGTAAGGGTTCACTGATGAACCAACCACAAGCTTTTTTCATAAAATGTATCCAAGTTGTGAATAATGTTATGTGAATTCCATAGCCAACTGTATACCAACTTTGTTTTTTGAACAGATCAGTTAAGCATAAACAATATTTTCTTGTCTTACTGTATCGTGTTTTGGGGGTAGGCTACCAAATAAAAGTTTTCCCTAGCTTTCCTTTTGGAGCATAGCATGCACTCTTACTTTGGAATGCCAGTGGGCTCTGTCCTGTGTCTTTGTGTATCTTTCCATCGTACTCTGAAGGCCTTTTTTCTCAAAATCATGGCTCACTGTCATCATGTAATGTGACGTATTTTGGTCGATAATTGGAGTACAGATACAATACATTAGAAAACTAAGAATCCCCTCTTTCCAACAATGTATAAATCCCAAAATAGCAATGTGTCAGTGTCAGAGTAAATGTGACTGACAATAATAAAGGAAGCCACATACGTATATTAAAAAACGTTTTTTTTCTGAAAAAAAAAAAATTGTGCAATGTCAGTATTGAGAACATAAGCTTGCAGTGTGAAGGTAACCCATGTTGTCTCTAAAATACACTGACTGTGAGAGATAATATTCCAATCCTGCTTTGGCAGAAAATAACCAGCAGCAGTTAGAAAGCTGAATGGATTAGGGTTGAAAAAGTCAAGCTTCGCACTCTAGCTTCTTTGATTTGTGACTCACAAAATCTCTCCTCATCTTACAAATTCACTCAGAAGTTGAATGAGTATCTGAATGGGGTACATCCTGCGGTGCATCCAGAGGTAACGGCCTCAGGTAAACCACTGAGAAATGTACCATGACATAAATTCAATAATGCTGCAAACAGCCCCGTGAATGAAACATAACATGCATTCCCCCTCCACCTACTCCTCCCTGTGCTTTTTAAGTAACTCTTCTCTTTCTCTCTCTTTTTTTAACCTCTGCATTCCTCTCCTCCTCCTGTTTCCTGGCACTCCCTCACTGGAGGTGACTGTGACAAGGCGAATTTGTCACGCTGTCCCTCCCACAGCTGGCTGACACAGTGTGCAAGTGTCTACGTGTGTGCCTATGCCTGCTGTTTTCCTGCACTGAACATGTGCACTTATTTGCTCATACATCTGTGGGCCTGTCTGTTGAAGATGTGCGCCCTTAAATCTGTGTCAAACCAGCCTACCCAAAATGCTTTGGGGCAGGTCACACGTTTGCATGTTGTGTGTGATCAGACGCTGTATTTACCAGCACAGTGTAGCATTTCCATACATTGTCCATATACTTGAGTACTGCTGCTGTACACGGTGTTTATTGAAAGTGAAACTTGACTCCTTTAACATACTTTTCTGGCTTGCATTCCTCCCTGTTCAGGGTACACAAACCTGATGGTCGCTCATTGAGTTGCTGTTTATGTTTACATTTACATTTGAAGTGAATATGTGTTCTGCCAGACTTGATAAACAGTAACAGAATTGTATATTATGTCAACTGGTCAGTGTGTTTTTATGTTATGACCTGGACTCTGGGAAAATAAAAGGCTAGATCAAGTGACAAGAACAGGGCTACAGTGTGCAACATTTCTACTGTCACATGCAATGCTTTGACCTTTGGATATTTTGGCCATGTTCTTCTGTTGAAACACTACCTTATCTCTGTCAACTGTGTTCCAGCCCATGGCCATGTAAAATGCGACAATGTCGTAGCAAGCTTTCGTTCAATTATGAGTCGCTGGCTAAAATAGTTTGTAGTGGATCATCATCACGTCATTATTAAGGATATCAACCAAGGTTCGGCGGTGATACCAAATGAATTAAAATATGTTTTTACACTAGCTGAGAACTTATGACATGTAGTAAAAAGAAAAAAAAAAAAATAATGCTCTATTTCCCCTCTATTTTTTGAGCAATTTTAAGACTTCTCATCCATGTTAAGAATAATAATAATAACAATTATTATAATTATAATTATAATTATTATTACTATTATTATTATAACTGTCTTTGCGCAGCACTTATCTAAAGAAGGTTACAAAGCGCTTTACAAAGTGCAAGAAAATAAAACAATGAAAAATGTTACAATAATTAAAAAACAATGTTTAGAGCGAAGAAAAACAAAAAAAAAACAGAACAAAGGAAATTGAATACAAAAGTTACAAATTGAGTATTAAGAGGAAAAGCTTTCCTGTAAAACTATGTTTCAAGCAGTGGTTTAAAAATGTGTAATGTAGTTGCAAGCCTTATCTCCTCAGGCAGAGAAATCCAGAGCAAAAGCTTTTTCACCTATGGTTACTAGCCTTGACCTAGGATGACTAAAGGGGGTAGGCTTGAGGATCTTAGGTCATGACTTGGAGCATAGGGAGTCAGTAGTTCAGCAACATAACATGTCGAACCTTAAAACTTACTAAATAATCTTAAAATCTATCCTGAAGTTCACTGGCAGCCAGTGGAGTGAGGCAAGAATTGGGGTGATATGCAACCTGTGATTTGTCTCAATTTAAATTCAAGCAGCAACTTTCAGCACTAGCTGAGGCCAAGCCACTACAAATTTACTGTGGCGTGTAAATAGTGCATTATAGTAGGCAAGGCGCTAGAAGACAAAGGCATTAATAGGCTTTTGTAGGTCAGGGAAAGACACAGCTGATTTCAAATTTGATACCTAAATTTGTCACTGTAAACCAGTGGCCCTCAAATGGCGGCCCGCGGTTCGCATCTGGCCCGTGAGCCGCCTATTTGTGGACCGTGAGCTGAACATGTGACTCCTTCACTGTGTGTGTTTTGGTTTGGTTAACATGTGTAAATGGGCAGTCATCTCCATGACAACGATGCGCTAATAGGCTGTTAGTGAGAGCGGCACTTTTTTACTTTCGCTTTTGAAGTGGTACGCTTATCGATACTTTGCCAGCAGTAGGAGCCTAGATTGAGTGAAAATGACATGTTCCAAGTTTGAAAAGAAAAG
>JAPZEB010000005.1:28502163-28515358 GCA_029783705.1 Chaetodon striatus
CACATCTAAGTAAACATAAATCTATCTTTAATGGTCACAAATACACAAAATGAGGTCAAAAATCATAGAAATAACCTCACCAGTTTTTTACTCTATAATAATTAAGAAAAGCAGTACATTTGATCGTGTTTTATCACACTGATATTTGTGTTCAAAGGTTTAGAAAATCCACTTAAGCACAAACCAGCCCACCATCACACATCTGATGAAATCTAAAGTGAATTCTTCTTTGGAATTATTCTGGCACAGCTCGTACATAAATACAGTCACATTTGGCATATTGGCCCAAAGGAAATAAAAAATGTAGCCATTAGTCGTAGTATTAGTAGTTCAACAATTAGTGACAGCTACAAACCACAGCTTCAATGTGATTGACAACTTTATCACTGCTCTGTTGCTGCTCTGAAGCAATACAGTTTATACAAACACTGAAAAAAAATTACAGAGCACGTTTCCCACCCTGACTTAGTGTGCATGTTACACCTAGAAATATACGATTGCCAGTGCTTTACACTTAAAATAATGTAATAATCCCACACATTCTTGTGTCACTTTCATCATTGTCAGATAACAAGAAATAAAATAAAACAAAATAAAACAGACTTGTTCATTTTAGAGGAACACAAAAAAAAACTGCCAGGGCAGAGTTAGAGCCAGGGCTGCACCATCTGAGTGTGATTTCATTAGATGAACATGTAAGTCCCTTCAGTAGAAATGTGGTAATGTAGGCAGAATCAAAATTTGGGATAGTCAAACATAAATGGAGTTGTTCCATCTGAACCTCCTGAAGTTCTCAAATCTGAAAAACCAGTGGCTCGGAAATTAAGATCAGAGTTGGCCGCATAACACAGAGCTTGCCCAGGTGGGATGAAAGCATTTGATTGGGACATACCCCCAACAACACCACCACCACGACCAGAGTTTGTCCTGGGTCCGATATTGTAACTGGGGTTAGACATCACACTGTGTCTGTACTGGATGGCTGGATGGGCCGTAGATTGCGTCATATAACTTTGTTGAGCTGTCTGGACAGGACCAGTGGTGAACTCCACGTATGTTTGCAACTGTCTCTGTTCATTATCAAGAAACCGCACTCTAGGTTCTGGTGCAACGCTGCCACTGTGAGCAAAGGAATCTGCTGCACCATGATGCATGTAGACCCTAGAAGGATCTGAATGATCAGTCGGTTCATCAGACAAGCCACGCTTCCCCACAATGCCTTGCTGAAGGCGTGTACAATCTCGTGCCATGTACTGATTGTTGGGTTGTTGTCGGTAATCATGTTGAGTAGCGTATGAGCTCATCTTGTTCTGTCTCTCTTCTCTTGACACTCTTGTGCCAACTTTATTCTGTGAAGTTGGATTGTACCACTGCTCAGTGCCACCTGCCTCACGTCCGTAGGGAGAGTTATAAGACGGCCAGTTCTCAGTGTGTGATGCAGCAGGTGACAGCCACTCGTCTTTTGTCTGCGAACCGTGCTGGCCGTTGTAATAATCCTCCACATAGACCTCTTGACATTTTGTTCCAGTCATGTCCTCTAACTGGTCAAAGTATTTGTTGCCACTGGAACAATCATCCACCTCTTGATACTGAGTGACTGTGACGTTCCTTTCCTGCTCCATGTATTGATAAGTGTCTTTATGTCCACCATAGACGTCTTGCTGAAGTTGTGAGGTAACTGCAAATGATCCTGTGTCACAGTCCAACTCACAGTCTGACAGAGGACTGATATCTAATTCAGGTAAAGGTGAGTATTCAGATGTCACGGGGAGTCTGTCCGTGTTGACAGAGGTCCTCTCCAGCAGCACTGAACCTTGGGTAAGAGGCAGGCTTACCTTAAATACAGTATTAGTCACTCCTCTCTGTTTTCTCTTTGCTTTCCTTTTTGCCCGTTTTGACAACTTCACGGCACATCTCTGAGGCATGCCTTGATTCCATGTCCCGCTCACACTTGGCCCTTGAAGAGAAAGTGTAAATTGGACCCACAGAGCTTTAAAACACAGCAGGAAATTACAAAAAATACAGAATTACATAGGTTTTGGGCCCATTCAAGTGAACTGTTGCTTCTAAAAACACAGACCTTTGACAGCTTTTTTCCACTTCTGGTTCTTAGTATGTGTCCATCCACCACTGTGTAGCATCTTCAGACCTGTTAGAGAAGAAAGAAAAGAACAACACAGGAGGTACACACACACACACATACACATAAGACTTGCATTAAGAATAAGTTAGGAGTTAAAAATAGCGCGCTCATAACTGCGGACACTGGAGTGGTTGAACACAGATAAAGCTAGAATTATCACCCCGCAGTTATTTGCCTCCGCACACCGGTCAAGTTTCTCTTACAGTTTACATCGATGTCTGTGAAAACATAAATGCTTCACAATCAATTTAACCCCAGACAGCAAGAAGATCTGTACCATCAGCGCAGTTTCAAGAATTAGAGTCACCAGTTTAGTATATGATCAAATGTTTCCGCTTCTGTTCCTGAGATATGACGCTGAGTAACGGCCAGGAAAGTGTTTTATGCAAAACATTATGATGTCACAGTGAAGCTGACCTTTGACTTTTTGAATATAAATTAAGTTTTGTCATAATTAGCGTATAAATTCTTGAGCAAACTCCCTTAGGCTGTTCTTGAGATATCACGTTCACGACAGATGAAAGGTTATATTGACCTTGACCTTTAACTCCCAAAATCCAATCAGTTCATCTTCGAATCTAAGTGAGCGTTGGTGCCAAATTTGAAGAAATTCCCTCAAGCTCTTCTTGAAATATTACGTTCATGAGAATGAGATGGATGCACGGTGACATCAAGCTTGACCTCTGACCCTTGACCACCAAAATGAAATTGGTTGTGCCAAATTTAAAGAAATGGACAATCCTTTTCTTTATGGACAATCCAAACACATAATGCCTCTGGACACGGCTATCGCTGGTGCAGAGATGTAAAAAAAGGAGTGTAAGGGGAACAACAAAGAATGAAGATACAAAGGAGTAAAAAATAATACAACAGTAGATAATAAAAGTTAAGTCCAACTCAGCCCTTTTGGGTCACAAATCATAAATTGTTCACAAACCTCACTCCCTGTACTATAAAGGGTGGCTGTTAAAGTTTGTGCTTCCCTGTGGAGAACAGCGGCTGTGGTCACCTTGGATCACGGTTTATGAGCTGAGGGTTTCAAACTTGAGACCTTGTATAACACTACCTAAATGCACAGCGTCAAATATACACCACCTCTTTGAGAAATTAATCTGCCATAGTGTGAGGAAGCAGAAAGTTAGTTAAATGTTATACTTACATCACAAATCATTCTTCAAGAGCAGAGAGCTGAAGAGGAGCTAAAGAGGTGAATGGTGTTGGGTTTATAAAGGAAACAGTGTATGGGCATGCATCTGTACTTACACCAGTGGTAACTTTTGCCTGTCATTAGGATACAGAGGGATTCTGGTGCGTTTACCACCTGGGAACATGAGATGTTTGTACATGTTGATGGACAGACGAGTACAGCTGAGCTCTACGTCCTTATGGCGAAGAACACAAGAGCCATTTTGTACCTATGTCAGCACAACCGAGGCAGGATCATCTGTACATCACAGTAAATACGATACCTTTGGCTCTCCTCTGCCCTCCTCTCGCTCCACTTTCTTGGCCAGTGACTGGAGAAGCTGATGGCTGTCATCAATATCTGCCATCATTGCCTCCACCTGCTCAGGGTGAGTTTCCATCTACACACAGAGGTTTTCAGTAAACTTAAAAGTCAAACCTGGCATGTCCTCTACAGCCTTTAGATGTGAACGGTTAATGATTTGTGTTATTTTTCTTTTGAATTACTGATCCACAACAAACTGACCAAGTAGTTCACAACATGGGAAGATCTGGTCAGGTGATCAATGATGTCCTTTTTGTTGGATCTGACGCGGCAGCAGTGACATAAGAAACAGTGCGTGCAGCCATCCTCACTTCTACATTCAACCATGCGGAACAGACCTGTAGCAAACATGCATAAGCAGCTTCATTTAGAGCAATAGTCACAGCAATGACCACAGATTGGATAAGATCGATATCACTGTCAGGACTGTACGATAAATTAACAGCTACAGACAGCAGCTGGTTAGCTTAGCACAAAGACTGGAGACAGAGGGAAACATGCAGCATGGCTCCACATCCAAAGTTAACAACATCCACCTCCAAACAGCATGTTATCTCTCTTTGATTTGTTAACTGGTACAAAAATCAAAGTGTAAAAACACCAGTTTGGGATTTTACAGGGATTTTGTGCCATATTAGTCCTTGGCCAGGAACTGTTTTCAGGCAATCAATGAAGACTAAGATGTTTCTAGTCCCAGTCAAAAAAAAAAGATAAGCCAAGATACATATATACCAAACAGACATGAAGGCAATATCGATGCTCTGTTTGAGAATATGATTAAACATATTTCCCAAAATGTTAAAATATGATGTTGTGCAGCACATACACCGATCAGCCAAAACATTAAAACCACTGACAGATGACATGAACAAGACTGATCATCTTGTTACAATGCCATGCTCTGCTGGGAAACCTTTGGTCCTGGCATTCATGTGGATGCCACTTGAAGCACTTCAATCATCCAAACACACCTAAGGACCAAGAAGTTTGTCCAAGCTTGTGGATCAGGGTACCTCTGGGGTATCAGCACGTCTCATGAAGGCTCAATCAGATTGGGATCTGGGGAATTTGGAGGCCAGGCTGATGCGTTGAGCTCTATGTCACGTTCTTCGGGCCACTCCTGACCAGTTTTTGCAGTGAGGCATGGTGCATTGCCCTGCTTGGGGGCCCACTGCAATCAAGGTGCATTGTTGAAACTGGGGGTGGTGGGGGAGGTACTAGGTCCACAGCAGTGTCCGGGTGGGTGCTGTGTGTCAAGTGGAATCCACATGAATGCCAGGAGCCAAAAGTTTCTCAGCAGAGCTTTGTATTGTAACAAGATGATCAATGTTGTTCACTTCACCTGTCAGTGGTTTTAATGTTTTAGCTGATCGGTGTATAACTGGTTATGGTCCCGTTAACAATAATTAGGTGTACAGCTTCAGTGAATTTCAACAATCAGTATGTGCAGAAACGTCTGATCCTACAACCCCCTGTGAACCTATAGGCCTTGCCGTCAAATAAGTTTTGACATTTTTTGCACCTTATAGCACGTGTTGCAATCAGTTACCAATGCTCACCAACAAGAGGCTCAGATCCTCTGTAGCCATTGAGACAGCTGTTGCCATAGTCTGATGGCGCAGAGGGTTCGGGTGATGTGTTCTTTAACCAGTCGTCTGACTTGATGAAAGCTACTGTTTTGTTTGTCTCTGCTGAGGTCTTGAGGGTGTTCTGGGAGAACAATACAGTCCTCTGCGATTCGATGGGGTAGCGCTCCAGCTGCTCACGTTCCCCCTGCCCATCTCTTAAGATAGTTATCAGAGTTACTGCTGTGGTGTTGAAAAGAGAAACAGATTGATGTGGAGTCAGAAGGGACGTGCATATGGAAAAACGAAGGAAATGAGAAGACGAGAAGGCAGGATTGACGGGGTGGAGAAGGGCAGAGAACCACTGTTCCGAACAACTGAATAGTCACTGACCGTAGTTCTCACTGTGTGTCGCCATCTTCTGGTATACAGCGTCGTCAACCTCTAACCACTTCATATAAAGGTGCAAAAAGATTTCAGTACTCATCAAAAAACATGCATCTGTCTGCAAATAAAAAAACGGCATACACAGTAAGAACAGCATACCTGGACGTCCCCTGGTCCCTCTTTTCCTTCAAGTATCTTGGCCATCTCCATCAGCGGCCAGGCCAGCTTAGAAAGGTCAGACTTCTCCTTCCACTCAGACACTAGGTGCGGGTGCCAGGCTTTCTGTCAGGCAAAACAACGACTAATAAGAGCCTACCATCCAAAGCAGCACACATTATGTGCCATTACACCTTTTCATACAGCACTACTTACAATGTAGTTGTATCTGTGGAGACTTCCCATTATGTGGTTGCGCATGTCTGCTTTACCAAGTCGACACACACATACCTCACACAGGTACAACACCTCTGTGTTGTGGGCGCCTGCCTTCACACACTCTGTTATACTGCCCAGGCCTGAACGTACATGAAATGACAAATTATTTCAATACACACAGGACACACACAACATGTACACACAGCAGGGATTAATTACTACAGACCAATAATGGGTTGTAGTCTGTTTGGGTTGTTCAGATACACCTTCAGAGAGTCAAACAGCTGGCTTTGGGTAGAAACTCCTACAAACAGAGAGGGCATCAGGCCAAAGTAATTACAGAAGAATCACACAGCGTGGTAGCCCACATGCAGAGAGTAAAAGACGTACCTGTTTGTGCTTCAGCCGGCTGCATGCTGCAGTTGTAGAATCTCCACCTGTGTACAGCTGAAGTTGGAGCTTACAGTTAGTAATTTGAGATGCAGGCTAACCATTAGTCAATTAGAACAAACAGGGGGAGGAACACACTCCTAAAGCACCTGTTCAAGCAAACGAGTTTCTTTTATGGGAACTATTAAGGATGTGAGGTGCTGATAACCTCCTCTGGATTACAACAGCCAGGATTATTTGATGCCCTGTTTGTGTGTGTGCGCTATACGTTTTGTTAAATTGAAGGTTTGAAAATAAAATACTCCAAAAAAGAACTGGCCTGCCAAATCTGGCTCACTGGACGACTTTGCACACCTAATACTGATGCACCTGTGCCAGTTTTCAGGAGCAAGTTAAACACTGTATAGCCTGCTTCATTTAAAATGCTGCCTCCTCCCTAACCATAATACAGCTCTCTGAAAAAACAAGGAACACTTAATGTGGTCATATTTACAGATATTGAACATTGTGCAAAATATTGTCAATCAGCAGCGTCAGCACAAAAGAAAAAAAGCAGGGGACAACTTCACCTGTTTCCTCAATAGCTTCCACTTTAGTTTGGTGTGGCGATGCCGGCATCGGCAGATGAAACATGCTGTTGAAACTGCACATATTTTTGGTCCTGTGCAGAGGCAGGTTTATGTAGACAATCTTTATTAGGCTAAAATAAGTTAATCTGCATCACTGGCTCTCCAATGGTGTGCCATGGCACACTAGGGTGCTGTGATGCCAGTCCCGGGGTACTGTGGGATTTTGTGATAACCACACATTATTAGTGCAATATTTAACTGGGCCTATACAAAAAGTTATGATTGAATGTTTAATTGACTGCATCGGTATGTTGTGCACACCCATTTCCTAATAAAAACCAAACTCTACCTAAAAAATGTAATGTAATTTATATTTGTCACTGTTTATATGTGTGAATTGTAAGTGTGTGACACACCACATCATCTTACATTATTTCCCGTTAAAATGGATGTGTTACTGGTGCTCTGATGTACTTATAAAAAGTTTAAAATGAATTCTTGAGCTCCATTATGCCAACAGCAAAGTGTGAGTATAAAGTAAAAAGACAGAATAAGGTTCAGCGGTAAGTTTACAGTTTTGTAACATCAGAAATGTGGACTCTCTTGCAGAGGCGCTGGACCCATTTTGACAATTAAAAGATGAATAAATTAAATAAGATAGATTTTTGTGGCAATTAAGACCACAAATGTTCCAATCTAAGACTTTTAAAATTATTTTTTGGGCCTAACATTTGTAAAATTAAATTAAAGACACTTAAAGACTTGTTTTATGGCCAACAGGCACCCTGAAAAACACAAATATTTGGGTGTAGTGAGAACATTTTGAGTAAGTAACACACCACAAATGCAACTCTTATCTGTCTGTTATCATCCAGAGTGAGATACACTTATTTCTGTGCTTACAGCCAGTGTAGAGACAGAAATAATGCAACAGTGCATATCGCCATCGTAATTTTGTGGTTAAAATTACTGATATGATAGTCTTGTGAGTGTTTGCTGAACATGTTTGGTTTTGTTTGAGTTTAATTTTGTGTACATGACCAATCCTGCGTGTATCTGAACATTACAATCTCGACTACTACACTAAAAGAGAGGGGAAATCATGGAGGTGTTGTTAGTTACAGGTAATTATTGAGATCAAAGCAGGCTGTTTGTGGCCATGATGAGTTTGATACCCCTGCTGTAAACTGTGGCTCTGTGGTTAACCTACCACCAGGTGGCGCTGTGATATCATCAAACAGCTCAGCCGTTACCTAACGTTACCTGTGGGTTATTTAAACTAAGTTTCACTGTGGTGTAACGTTAACTCTGCTGCCATACATACTGACGTTAATTCATTCATTCATTCATCAGACCGACTGACAACTGATTAACGTTACCGACAAACTTTTCAGTTAACTTAAACAACCGAAACTAACACGCGCGAGCTCGACACGCCGTTCAAACAGCTGTAATTCATGTGTTAACACGGTGAAGACAACGACTTCCTGCTGTGGTTTGTTTAACTTACCGTTAGACCGTGAGTATCCACCGGAATCTGACACCATGAAAGTCCGTTAACCGACAAAGTGGATAAAGTTTGGTGACTGTGTCTTCAGGTTGGACCAAAGCGTTCAGTCCGCTGTCTCACCAATCAAATCAACGGCTCCTGCTTATCTCCGAGCGCGTGCGTGTGCGTACGTGCGTCGACTGTACGTCACAAGCAACAGTGCTGCATTCAAAACTTTATTTAAAGACAGAGCAAAGGTACAAGTCAAAATACAGTCAAAGTGCAAAAATTAAAAGTACTATTTTAGCAATATAATTTATCTATGTACTTACTTTATTTACTTACTTATTTATTTATTAATTTCCTTACTTACTTTTTTATTTACTTACTTACTTACTTGTTTGTTTACTTATTTATTTGTCTGTCTATTTATTTATATACTAACTTACGTTGTTATTTACTTAGTTATTTATTTACTTTCTTTCTTTCTTATTTACTTACATACTGACTTATTTATTTATTTATTTAACACAATATATACTGCCTGGTGGCGTGTGAATCTGTCCACCAGGGATCAATAAAGTCTTATCTTACATCATGATTTATTTGTTGACCATATTTTGTATTATTAATCTTGATCTGAATATGTAACTAGAAGCCTATGCTCTGCTGTCAAATAACAACAACAACAATAACAATAATAATAATGACTTTATTAAGAACACAGAGAAAGGTCCATACCACACAAAAAAAAATCATGTACAAAAATACTATATGATAAATCCTATATATATATATGTGTGTGTGTGTGTGTGTGTGTGTGTGTGTGTGTGTGTAAAAAACAGCCTCCCCAGGCCATTATGGGGAAATTACCGGCATAGTTACAATGAAATACCATATTTGCAAGATGCATAAAGTAAGGTAATATAAGGTCATGACATGATGACAGGGAAGTCAGAAGCCTTAGCTTTCTGCTGCATAAAAGGCGAATGCTCTTGCTATTGTGGTTCTCACTTTACATCAGTTTAAACCGACCCATAAAAAACAACCAACCTCCTTGCTACAACCGTAAGAAAAAAAAAAAAAAAAAAACAATAACCTATACTGTCTGCTGTCAGACTTTAAACATGGAAGTGCATAATGGGAGATGTTACAGGCAGATGTTACAGTCAGACTCATGACTGCTCTGCACAGATATACAACAGCCATGACCATTTTATTGTACCAGCTGCAGTTTAGGGGCACACTCTGTTACTTTTTGATGTTGCTTCAACACCACTGCACACAAAATCAAGATCCCATTTTTACCAGGTATTATCCTACAATCTGCATCTGGTTAAAGGAAAGCAAAAGCATTTACCAGCAAAGCATTCTGGCTTTCTCAGCTCATGTGGTGAAAAAAATAAATAATTGGCGACAAACTTGTCAACATACAGAGCAGGTAGGCAATGTTGTTCTTCTGCAGATGAAGGGGTTTTCTCTATCTTTTTGACAGGTAGCTTAAAAGAGCAGGAAAAGTTGGACGACCTTTGATATGGTTTGTTGTTAAGAATGTGGCCAAAGCAGTTTACACCAAGCTGAGATCCAATCATAATGAAAGACCAACTCAGACTGATCCAGTTGCATTACGATTGTAATGTGTTTTATATGCATCTACACCTTGGTTTATCATGTGCTAGTCATAATTCAAATAAGACATGAAGTTACAGATCACATGTTGATCCCACAGGTAAATGGGGTCCAGAGGTAGTTTGATGTTTGAGAGAGTGATGCTTCCAATGGCCTTCCCAATCACTACATGTAAACTATAACTGCAGAGAATCTCCTCTGAAGTGTCACATGTCTGGTAGATGATTCAAGGAGTATTTGCTTATTGTTGTGGAAAGGGGACATACTACTGTTCTCACTACCTTATTTTGGTTTTGGAAAAAGACCTTTTAAAGAGTCACCACACCTTAACAGTAGCCCTTTTGGGAAAGTTTCCCTCAGATGTTATTAATACAAATAGAGGACGGTCCTCATCCTTAAACCTTTGATGGGTAAATATAAAATAATACCATAAAACATATTGTAAAGCCTAGCTTTGTGTACCCTGTGTATCAGTCACATACTCACACAGGTTCTTACAAGCGGTCAGAATTATTTTCTCTACTGTGAGCAGTTTTTAGATCATCTTTTATCTCTTTGGGCCCCTCGTCTGTGACAGCAGTAATTCTCACTGCTTGATTCTGTCCACAGTGTGTTTCTGCAGTAAAGACTTTGGGAAATGCTTTGACCTCATATTCAATGACAATTACTCTGTGGCAATAAAACTATTAAAGATGTTACACTAGCCTTCAGAATTGTCTATAGGTTTAGTTAAGGTGTTAAAGTTCATGGCGAAAAATACATGGGGCACGGACGTGCCGCATCCCGTAGGCATGGCGGAGTCCATGACCCACACAGGCTACAATCATTCACATTGAGCTGGATTCTCTCTTACTGAATTACAAATCCAGTGAATAATATCCTTTTTCTTTCTATTCCCCGCAATCACTGCAAGGGAAGGAAACATGCCCTTCTGAGCAGAGGCGGCTGCAGTATAGCGCTACCCAGAGAAGCGACCATATGGCTGTCTCATTGAGGTCGGGATGTATGGACAGTTAAATCATTCCACAACCAGAAACCATGGATTATCAGAACCACCTGGAAGCATAGACAATTACAAAGCAGCAGCCAATGAGTAAATTATGGTGCACAAGCTAAAAAGTGCAAAAATAGGATAAAATTTTTTTGGAGTTGTACCTTGTATAATTCCATGTGACAAATAAATGATTGATAGATGGACTGATTGATTAATTGATTGATTGATTGATTGATTGATATTGTGATTTGTCAAAATGCAGCACTGTATCATATTGTATAAACCCCTCATATTTTTGCATGTAACACCTTAATCTGAAGGGTAACTAGTAACCAAAGCTGTCAAATGAAATGGAGTAAAAGGCACAACATTTACCTCTCAAATGAAGTGGAGCTGAGGTATCAAATGGCATAACTGAAAGGACTCAAGTAAAGCAAAAGTACCTCAAAGCAGTACTCGAGTAAATCTATTTAGTTACATTCCACCACTGCATAAGCCACAGCTCTCTGGGCCTCACTTCCAAAGAAGTACAATGGAGCTGATTTGACTGTTGATGCCAAGAAATGCTCATTGAAGTCTTTATCTGATATTCTTACCTGGATTTTCACTTTTGAAATGGATGAATAGCTCGTGCTCCAAAAAACGTTTTGTGTTTGAACAGGAACTGGGAAGGCGTATCTTTATCCTCCTCTTACTGCAGGAAGGATGATGAATCATGTTTATAATCCCCTCAGAAGAGCCCCTATAAACATTTTTTGTTGTAACCAGGCCAAACAAATCGAACATCTCTCATCACTTTTAAGACACTCCTGTCAATGTCAGTTCTTTCCTACGCACAGAGCCACTCCCTACGTTCTCATCCTCCATGGATTACTACTCGTTGACAGTGCAGAACAGGAGGTCAGAGGGAGGTATGAACACACAGTTGTTCCACTCACCTCTCGCTCTCTCCTCCCTTTCTTTTCAATCCTTTTTTCCCTAATCCTCCTCCATGCTGTGGTGTGTTCAATGGCCACTTGGTTGGGTAACCTTGGAGTCCACAATCTTTATTGCCATGATTTGTGAGACCTCACTCCCTTTCACTCCCTACACCTCTACAGTATATCTACCCTTAGCCTTGGAAAAATCCCAACCAACCCACTCCTGATGATTTTGTCCTCCAGAGGAACTCCAATGATGTTTCATCATGCATTCCTACAGTGTTATTGGCTTTCTCAGTGTTATTTAAAAAAAAAAAAAAACTACAATTTTCAGCATGCTCAGACAAAGACTTTTCTTATTGTAACATGAGCCTGCTGTGACTTTTCCCTTATTTCCCACAACCTACCTGTGTCAGGTCACTGTGCTCTTGCTTTCTGTGTGTGACTAAAAGCTCTCAGCAGGCCGCACTCTCTCAAAAAGCAGCCTGTGAAGTGATCAAAAGCACAGTGGGTTGTAACTCCCACTCCTTGATGCACTCAGCTACATAAGCGTCCATATACCACCTTGCCAACACACACATCAAGCAGTAGTAGAAGCAACTCTACCCAGCCCTATCATCACCCATTTCTCTCACACCTGGACCGCCCCATCAAACCACAGCCTGAGGCAGCCTGCATCCTGTATCAAAGCCTAACCTTTGACCCCGTCTAGGCTCTCTCTCCAGTGACCTCTCCTAACCCTGACCCCAGACCAGTACCTTGAACTGATTTCACTACCACTGTAAAGCGCAGACTGGCTGACATTGAGGCATCCGGTGTCACTCCTCCCACTTGCAGCTTTGGAAGACTCCTCGGGAGGCTAAGTGCTTTCCTGTTCTCTGAATAGAGACAGCTATCACTGTCAGTCTCTCTGGGGACAAGCAGGACTGTTCCAGAGAAAACCAACCTACAGGGCTGAGACATCCCCTGTGGGCTTTCACACGGTGTGACTCATATTAGGTTTTTAGGAAGTATCAGAGGTGGAACCACAAGTCACAAATAAGTCTCAAGTCTTTGCACTCAAGTCCCAAGTCATGTCTCAAGTCCTACACTTTTAGTTTCGAGTCCTTAACATGTTATAATGTGATCTTCACCGAATCTAATGTCATTTTAATATCAGAGTAATAATATACTGAATTTACAAAAAAATCATGAATGCTTTTTAAAATATGGATTAATTTGTTC
>JAPZEB010000005.1:28526547-28547802 GCA_029783705.1 Chaetodon striatus
CAGGAAACTGGGATAATACATAAAAAAAAAACAGGTAATACATATCCAATCTGGATCCTTAGGCAAGGTTCTTAATGCTGCTAGCCTACCTCAGGATGAGTGAAACCTCTAAAACAATAGACAAATCGGCTCAGATGTTGCCTGGCTCAATAAGGTCTGCGTCAGGTTTTGGGGAACTGGGGCAACCTGATGAGAAATGGACTACTGGAACAAGACATAAATGGAAGAGAGCAGACAGTATGAAACTGTTGGAATGCTACCATACAAGTAACCCCAGTGAGAGGGGTTACATGCAGAGGATGTGGAATATATGGATACTTTAAAACCCAACATCTACACTGAAAGAGAAACAACTTCTAGCCAATTGTTCAAAACATCTCCAAATGTCAACTGCTATCACAACTAGAGATTGATGAGGTACAGCACCAGCTACTGGTTGACAGAGCAGTCACCCAAGACTCCAAGACCACCTTGACTGCCCACAAAAAAGCTTATGACTCCATGCCACACACATGGATACTGGAATACTTGGAAATGTACAACATTAACAGGACACTAAGAGCCTTCATCAAGACCTCAATGGGGCTGTGGAAAACAACTCTGTGACATATACCAAGGTGATGCACCTACTGTTCTGCATATACCTGGCACGTAATGTCGATGTGAAAGGCCACTGACAAATCAGCAATAATTGATGACTTGGGATAAGAACTCCTTTTTTTTTTTCAAACAGTTGCAGATATTTAAAAAAAAAAAGCAATTCCGTACACACCAGGCCACTTTAGTTTTTATCAAATGTAACCCAACAGGAGAAAATAATTAATTTGTTTGGAACTATTTGTAGCTATGGATTAACATGTGTAGGGCTGTAGTGAGAATTTATGGCACCTGGACAGTAGTGGGATGGACTAAAATAAACTACAATGGCCTTGTTCATCCGCTTCATTGCTTAGAGTGAGATGTTGTCAATACCACCCTCATTAATGTCCATTAATTTTAAAGCTCTAGTGAGGAGACAGTGAGGTTAGTATAAAGACTGAGAAGAAGGGAAAACAGTTAGCCTGTCTTCATCCAGTGGCTTAAAAAATAACTTCTACACCTCTAAATCTCACCAGTTATCGTGGTCAATCTTGTGTTTTGTTTTGTTTTGTTTTTTTACCAAAAAATAGTACAAATGTACAAAAACAAAAGTGTACAAATCTGTTTCTGCAGGACGACTTCTTTGTTGGGTATACAGACTTCTGGAATCAGGTTAGGAGAAGAGGGGAGGCAAGGGATCCACACTGTTACTTACTCCATGTGTTTGGTGAATATTATGACCAGGCACAATGCAGACATTCTCAGCTAATGGGCTTAATGGTTTAAAGGTCCAGTATGTAGGGTTTAGGGGGGTATATTGGCAAAAAATAAAACATTCATAACTATTTTTTTATTTGTGTTTAATCACCTGAAACTCTAATCATTTTTTCTTTCCTTAGAGTGAGCCCTTTATTTTCACGTCAGCCGCTGTAGTTCACCTATATGCTTGGCACACAGGAGTTTCAGCTGGATGTAATCTGCAATCCTACCGCTAGATCTACCACTATAGCTCTATACCACTATATCATACACATTAGACCTTAAATCTGTGTGAAAACAAAGAAACAACAAATATTGTGTTCATACTCATGCCATTTGAGAGTTTGGAAGTTACTTTTCAAACACATAAAAAAAAACAATAATAATAAAAAAAAAAACCTCCTGAGAGGACAGGAGACCTGGTTATAATTATTTTATTTTTATTTTAGAGACAACTTTTATTCTCAAAACCTCAGTGTTAAACGCTCATCTAGGAATTATCAAATACAACAACATCTTTAAAATTGATTTTTAAAGACTAATCAGAATAGATAATGTAGATATCTATACAATGAGGATCCACTGAGATTTGTTTTTTCTTTCATGCATATCATTTCATTTAATTAAATTATGTGTTCGTTTTAATTCAATGTATAATGCTGTATTTGTTCTGATAAGCTCCTAGGTATTAGTCTTAGTAATGGGACATTGTTTAAGATCTTTTTGGCTTGATAATTTTAGTGTTTACTTTTTTCTTGAAGTTTGTGATAAATTTAAAATGAACAGTGGGGGCAGAACAATTCCATTTGACTTCTTTCATGAGGGAAAAAGGAAAATGGATGGATTTTTTTATAATCATAGACTACACCGATCTACCATTTAGACCTCAGAGTGAGATCTGACTTGACCATTTCTGGTCCCTCTCCTCCTTGTATTTGTCCACCATGGCTCCCTCCATCACCTCCCACCTCATCCAGTTTTCCCTTTCTCTCCCTTCTGAAAGCATGGCAATGTCATATTTTAAGAGGCCATTTACACTAAGCTATTTATCTGCACACCCTTGGAGGAGCGAGGCAGGGTGGCATCAGAGATTAGCAGGCAGAAGCAGACGTATTTATTTGGCTGTAACAGCATGTGGGAAGCAAGAATGTTGATGGCACCACAGTTCGTTAAAGAAAAAAAAAACAAAAAAAAAAAACACTGACCTTGTGCAAAAGAAAGTGTGTACTTTGTGTCAAGTATCAGATATTAGCCTTCAGTGCTGATATCAGCCTGAAAAAGCTTTTGTCACACTACATGTGATTGCATACATCACATTTGCGTAGGCATGATATTTTTCACTTTCTGTGCACAGGGAATGACAAAATATGTATGTTGCATGTAAAGAGAGGGACAGGGTGAGCAATAGAGAGGATGTGAGAGACCTCCAAACTATTTCCCTCAGCTGTTGGTGTAACGGGCATATTTTTCAGGATGTAGCAGCATGTGGGCCCAGGCTCTGTTTGTCCAGGATGACACCCTTCACATTCATTCATCAACATCCCGCCAGACCTCCACTGACCTTGGGTCTCTGCCTGTGTGTATCTGTGTGAGGGAGAAAATGAGGGACTGACAGGTTCGAAAGAAGTGATGGAATGTAATCAGTTCTTCAGTATGTGCTTGGGTGGTATTTTTAATTTCTGTGTGTTCATATGTCTCAGCATAACGGCAGCCCCTGCCAGCTGCACACTCGTGAAAAAATAACATCCATTGGCAGGATTCAGGACAAAGGATCAAACCGATCAAAGGTAACTCGAAGAAAACCACGTCTTAAGTGATGCGTCTTTCTCCACTAATTTATTTGAGCAAGAGGTAGTGACACAGGAATGTTCATCACCTTGTAAGAGGTGTGATCCCAGACCTGGTCTGTGTGATTGAGAGCCAAACATAGCCAGACATTTGTTATTCCAACATCTTAATGATTTTGCCTTTTAAGCCGTGCAAGACTCAAGTCCCTCCAGGTGTCCAGGTGACAGATGGCTGGCCCGGGCAGGGGTCCCTCCTTCTGTAAGTTATAGATGGACACCTTGTCTGAGGCACGCACACACACACTCATATACACAAGGAGAAAAAGGCAATTAGGGCCAGTACGGATGGGAAAAAAAAGCTTGATGAAGATAGAGTCTTACGTTCTACACCTTGTGTCCTAAACTTGTTCCTGCTTTGGTTTTTCCAAGGGCAAACAAGAGGAAGATCAATTTGACCGATTTGTACGCATCACCCGAAATCAGTTGATTTAAAAGATTTGGGGCATTTGATTCTTCATGTATATACTGTGGGTCATACAGACACATGGTTTTGATTTATGAATATATATCAAAAGCCTACAACAGGACATGATAAACCCATGCTTCCATTAGAAAAACAGCTGCTTGAAGATTCTGGACAAAAAAATGTATTTAACACACATGCTAGAAATGACGTCAGCAGAGAGACTGGGGAGTTCAGCGATACTGAAAATGCAGCAAGCTGGTATTTTGCTGCAGGTCCGTTGAATCAACTCCTAATGCATTTTGTTCCTTTTGTCTTCTAGCTCAGTGTCTACTTTATGTTATTAGTGTCAATCTCTTGCATAGAAGGCTAATATAAGAGCAACATCTCACAGAAAAACATGGCATGACAATGACCTCTGAACACATGACATCATGGCTACACTTGATGTGTTAATAATCTGGTGACAGCATGGTTGGATTTAAACACTAGATCTATTTGGTAAGGTTTAGAAAAAGATTATGTCTTGGGCTCAAAAACTACATTTGTCAGGCATGGGAAGTTAGTATGCCATAAAGTAATTTAGTTTCTGTAAGTTTAGGCAACAAAAGTCCCTGTTAGGTTTAAAATGAGTATGTGTCTTCTTCCTATGTAATGGTACTAGTAGAATACTACACATACTAGCTCACTACCTTGAGATTAATATGTCTCCATTGACTTTTGGTTTCACATGAGAAATTAACAGTGGGCTCCTGGGTGAAAGTCCGGTGTGGTTGACCCATCCACCTCCCCTCACACCTACCCTATAATGACTTTCTGGCTCTTATACTACACTAGCTGTTGGCAGTGTCAGAAGTAGCCATGACCTGGTGTGTATCAAACTGCTGCAAAAGGTGCCTCGGTACGTCAGTATCTGAAACCAAAAACTTTGACAAAGTGGTGGTATTTGACGAGTTGGGAGTGACAATGGGCTGTTTAAAGCACAGTCTCAATTATTGCATTAATTTGTCTACTCAGGCACTCTAGCAACAATACTCCAAAGGTTGGCAATGTTGGTCAGTCAGTCCACGACTTCGGTCCAGATGGAAATGCCAAAAACTGTTGGATTGCTTTAAACTGTAATAGAGACCTTAATTTTCCCTTTCAGGATGAAATGTAGTCCCTCTGGTGATCCCTTCATTTTTCTTGTAGCTCCATCATCAGATTACTAATTTTTGCAACTCTTTGATTAAAGACAGAATACATGTAAAACAAAATCCCATCAGCCTCAGCTGCACATTGTGCTTATCTCAAATAAACAATAGCAAACATTAGCATGCTAACACGCTCATCTATGATGGTAATCATGGTAGCCATTGTACCTGCTAAATACAAAATATTACCATTGTCACAGTGAGCAGTTTCCACATTAGCATTTTGCTAAAAGCAATGCTGGGAATGTTTGCAAATTTGCACCTTTAGAAAAATGTTTTATTGTTTTGTAGAAAAAAGAAACATAACTCAGCTGTCTTTGCATTTCACTTAAATTTAATTGCTGTTGCATTTTAGTACATACATGTGATGTCTGGGATACAGAAGTGAACCTTTTGCTATGAAAAGTCAGTTCCTTGATGTAAGGGATTTATGACCAGAGTATGCTTATATTCTTTGAGTATGTCCTTCAAATATCCTAAAATATTATGGTTTTAACAGTACTCAGAGAAACAGGTTCCGACCTAACAATGTGGCCTGGTGCTTCCAGTGGTCATCGGAAAACTGAAGTGGAGCAGGTTTAAAAATTCCATGAAAAGAAGATGAGAAAAATAACAGATCACAATCCAATGTGCAAATCATTCAAAGTTTGCTTTCTCTGAACAAATAGGCATCCTGATTACCTAATGGACTGAGTTATTTTGATAATCAAGACTTCTCTTGAGGAGGATATCTTGGATGTTTTCATCAGTGTGCTGTCTGACGCGTGTCTCTCTTCTTTCTCCTGCTCCTCTCATCTCTGTGTTTCTGTGTTGAATTGAGAGCAGCTCCAGTGATGACAGATGCATCGGTCTCTGAGCCTGAGCCTGATTGATTAAGAGTCCCAGCCCACAAACAAATTAAAATACTTTCTATCTTGTAAATCTCAATCTTGATCTTGGATTGTCTTTGAATCTTTGAAGTTTATCAGCAAAACCCTTAAAGTGATAATCCACCAAAACCCTTTCGTTTTAGATATCAAATACCCACCCTGACTTGACTTAAAAGAACGTATAAAGTTTGTTAAATCAAACATTTCATCAAATGAATCTAAAAAATGTAGTTCAACAAAAACTTCACTTTGCAGGGAAAGTTGCATGTAAGTCAAGAGAAGGGAAATGAGATGCTTTGATGAAGTTTTTAAGCCTCCTGGGGGTGTAAATCACGCTGGTGCTGACCTGTATATTAGCTCTTTATGCCGTGTTTACGACCACAGACAAATCAGTTAGCCCGCAGGATATTTACACCAGGTCCCTGACAGCCTCTCTCAGCTTCAGTGGTGCTTAAGCTCACTGCAGGACTGCATGATGGTTAACCCTCCTCGCCCCACCCCCGACTCACCCCCGTCACACACATACGCTCTCACTGGGCCCAGTTATTTATGGTATGAGTGTATAGCCACCTTCCATCCAATTAAAGCTGAGTGCTGGCTTTGTGCAGCCCCCTGTTCATCATTTTCCTCACGGGGGCTGTTGGAGGGGTGGGAGGACTGTACTCTTGCTTTCCCTCTGACCTGTTCTCTGGGGTCTGGAGAGTCTGGGTTTAAGGGAAATGCCACTGGATTTCATCCTTCAAATATATTATCCCCATGCTGCTAGACAGTTCAATTTGTAGAGTCTGAAGTTGAAAGGTTGAGTCTGAAGTTGAAAGGAAAATCAACCCGATGCATTATTTGCCTGTGCATGTCAACCAGTAATTGATTATGAGTAAACAGACACATGACCACAACAGTAGAATGCAAATAATTAATATGCTCTTGCTGTTAACAGCACCTACAATACTTAATGGGAAGAGTAAGAACTACTTTTGTTTTTCATCCTGTTTTTGTTATTGTTTGTTTTTCTCAGTAAAGGGGAACAGCACCCAAATTAAGAATTCCAACATGTTATGTCCATGGTCAAATAAAGTTGAATGAATACTTGTGAACATTAGCTACTCTCTCTTATAACCAGAAACCAGAAAAGTAAGTCTCAGACTTGTGATGTTGTAGGGTATTAAGTCTGGAGCTGCTCCATAGACAATGAATGGGAGCCTGATTTTGTGTTTTTTTGTTTGTTTTTTTTTGTGTGTGTGTGTGTGTTTGTTTTTTATACCAAAATAAGCATTATTTTATTGTAGTGTTCTCAGTGCTAAATCAGAAAATGTACCCATATACTAAGAACATGCCCCTGGGTGCTCTCACTGTCATCTAGAGCATTGGTTACCAACTGGTTCAGCCACGGGGTCCAGATTTCGCCTTAGACATTAGTGCAAGGTCCACATAGTTAAATACATTCAGCCTCACACTGATGTTGTTGAGTTGTGGCTGTTTGTTAGTCACAAACTTTACAGCAGGAAACTTCAAAATAAAAGCTCTATGCCAGAAATTTACTTTACTTCAAGATAAAGTGTGTGTTTTTTACTAACTTGACACATTTGCCAGTCACTTGCGGTCCATATAGAATGGACCTGTGACCCATTTTTGAAACCTGACCCATCAGTTGGGAATCACTGATCTAGAACAAACTTTCACCATTCATTGTCTGTGCAGCAGCTCCAGACTCCATGCCTAATGACATCACAGATTTGGGTTTTAGCATTCTAGTATTTGGATTTGGGGAGAGAGTTGTTCATGTTTACTCATATTTTTGGACTGTCTTAGGCCATGACAGCAAAATGTATAAAATTATGAGTTAAAAAATGGTTTTAAAATTCAGCCCAGATAAATTTGTAATTGAATAACACTGATTTCAAGCTATTTTTGAGAAATGACCACACCGTTCAGAAAACAATCTTACCTCTAGGTCCATTTAGTAACCAGATCATCTCCATGAGCAGATTGTGAGATTGTTAAGGTTAGGAAGCACCAACTGCTCTTTCCAGGAATGAACTCTGAACACATGAACTTCCCAGCCAACATAGATGAGAAGTTCTTAAAGTGTACCAGGAAAAAAAAGCTCCAGAAGAGGCAGTAAATGGACCTCATGGTTCGACTGTTTTGTCCACTGCTGTTTCCAAGGTCAAGAGTACATTTTGAAGCTCAACTACCATTTTCTTTCCCAAAGAGGACTCAGATGGTCCTAATTTCCAGTGGAGGTGTTTCAGAAGGGAACACCTTTAAGCAGTTACACAGTGATTGTACAAGGTAAGGCTGGCATTGATACATTTTTCTTCCAGTCAGAATGACCAAAAGCAACAATGCATGAGTTCATATTACAATACTTAATGACTGAAGACGTAAATCTTTAAAAACAGGTCACAACTGTATTGTTTGTGATAACAATAACAATAAAAAAATAAAAACAATAATGATACTACTACTACTACTACTACTACTACTACTACTAATAATAATAATAATAATAATAATAATAATAATAATAATAATACATTTAGTGTTATTATTATTATTTTAAGGCTGAGTAATTTCCAAAAATTGCAAACTGCTGGGAATGTTTTCATAAATAAATCTCAAACAGGCAGAAATAGTGCATGTATTAGGGACTATTTTCAGCAGCGGATGAATTCACATTTTAAGAAGTTCTAGCAGATATTTGGGGCAGATATTGTTTTGTTTTTTTTTTGTTTTGAACTGAGTCAAAATAAACTTCAGTGTGTGTGATCATAGCAATGAAGGAACATGTCACATCCTCTCTTCTGCTTCGACTGGAAGTGTATATGAGCTGCAGATAACAGACAGGTAGAATTAATGACCCATGAAAGACTCTCTGCTTTAATCCCATTGGTTTTGTTTTCATATGGATAAGATCAGCAGATAATTTTGTCCTATACAGGTCTATTGGCTCTATTTGTACACCTTTGTAAAGCCAGTGTAGAAACAAACAAGAAAAACATAACAAATAAATAACAAATGAAATGCATCATCAAATTCAAATTAATGTAACATATCAATAAATACATTTACATGAAAATTATGCTCCAGACATGTGAGCTGCCCCAGCAAAAACAGACCCCATGTAAAGAGAACTTAACAGAGAAACACACCACTTCACTGGCAGACATTGGCACACTGGCTTGAATGGCAGCAGATTCTCTGAAGCAGGAGCTGGAACATAGTGCAGCGGTATTCATTGAATTAATAATCAAGGACAGAAAATGTTGCCCTTCTGCCCGTCCATGTACACCTGCCCGCTCACATTACTACAGACCCAGATTGGCATCACAGCAAAAATGTCTATGGAGCATCATATTTTTCCTATAAAGTCTCAAATACCTTTTGCACATCTTTTATAGCTCCGTTAGCTCATCCTGTGGTGCTACAGTTCATCTGGATGTGTGCACTGGCACTTTATTTACACACAGTCTGATTCGTCCTTGCAGTTGCATTACTAAAGGAGATACTCTTAAATAGAAAAAGGCTTCTTGTGGTGTGTGGGTGTAGACATAAAGCTTTACACTTTAATCTAATTTACCGATCCAAACATTTAAATGCAACACTTTTGTTTTTATTCCCATTTTTCACAGGTTTAAATTGAATACTTTTTCCACACACAAAAAGACTTCTTGCTCTCAAATTTTGGTCTCAGATTTGTTAAAATCTATGTTAGCGAGCTCTTCTCCTTTTCCAAGATAATCCATCCACCTGACAGGTGTGGCATATCAAGATGCTGATTAAACAGCATCATTACTACATGGGTGTGCCTTGGGATGGTCACAATAAAACACAGCTCTAAAATATGCAGTTTGATGTGAAAGTATTTATTAGGATTTTACATGACTTTATTTTTTTGGTACTCCAAATAATCACTCACAGCATTTCCCTCATGCAGTGCAACGCGTCTCTTTCACATACAATTGATCAGGTTGTTGATTGTGGCCTGTGGAATGTTGGCCCACTCTTCTTCAATAGCTGTGTGAAGTTGCTGGGTATTGGCAGGAATTGGATCACGCTGTCATACAAGCTGATCCAGAGCATCTCAAACATGCTGAGTGACTGACACGTTTGGTGAGTATAGACCATGCAGTAACTGGGATGTTTTCAGCTTCCATGAATTGTGTACAGACCCTTGCATCATGTTGCTGCATTATAATGCTGCAACACAAGGTCATGGCAGCAAATGAATGGCATGATAATGAGTCTCGTCACGGTACCTCTATGTTTTCAAACTGCCATCAATAAAATGCACCGGTGTTCATAGTCCATAGCCTTATGCCAGCCCATATCATAACCCCACCGCCAACATGGGGCACTCTGTTCAAAATACTGGCATTAGCAAACCACTCACCAGCACTATGCCATACAGGTTGTCTGCCATCTGCACGGTGAAGTGCAAGTGTGAATGTGGTCTGCAGTTGTAAGGCCGGTTAGATGTACTGCCAAATACACAGATTTTGATTTACTGGTCCATCTACATCCCACCCCTCACCAGTGGTCATGAGTTCTGGATAGTGACCGGAAGAATGAGATTGCAGATACAAGCAGCGGAAATGTGCCTCCTCTGTGGGGTGGCTGAGCTCAGCATTAGAAATAGGGTGAAGAGCTCTGACATCCGTAGGGAGCTTAGAGTAGAGCCGCTGCTCCTTCACGTTGAAAGGGCTCTGTTGAGGTGGTTCAGGCATCTGATAAGGATGTCTCCTGGGCGCCTCCCGCTGGAGGTGTTTCGGGCATGTCCTACTGGTAAGAGGCTCTTGAGCAGACCCAGAACATGCTGAAGGGATTACATATCTCATATGGCCTGGGAATGCCTTGGGGTCCCCCAGGAGGAGCTGGAAAGCATCGCTGGGAAAGGGATGTCTGGGATGCTTTGCTCGGCCTGCTGCCCCCGCAACCAGGCCCCAGCGGACAAAAATGGTTGGATGGATGTTAGCTCAGTGACAGACAATCTAATTCATCATGGAAAGCAACCAATTTCTACAACACATTCTCAGCCTGACTTGTCAAATACAGCAACTTTGTCAGTGGTCCTAAACATCAAAATATGAGGGGCTAGGTAACCTCTTGCATCGGTTTTGGATGTTTGGCATCTCAACTGGCACTTGTTACAAGCATTGTATCTTTTCAAAATACATTGTTGTTTTCACAGGAAATGTAGTTTCTGCTTGTTACATGCACACAACTTTTTCAAAGTAAGTTCATTACGAAGGCAAAACACTTTGTTTATTTCCTTAAGTTTGGGAAACAAAACTTTGCAATAAACTTGCTCTTTATACTATGGTAGACGCTGGAGGCATCAGAAATAGCCACCACTCGGTGCATATCATACCGCCACAAAGTGTCTCGGTGCATCAGTGTCTGACGCTGACATCCACTGACAAAGCGGTGGTATTTAAACAGTTTGGCTTTGGCTGGCAGCGTCAGAAATTGCCCTGCATCATACCGTGGAAAAGGGACCTCTGTACGTTGGAATCTGCAACACATTCTCACTCCAAGTACCAGATTTTGACAGCTTTGAGTTAGAGCAGATTTGGAGTAAAAATGGGCTGGATTTCCCATATTCATACAACTTTGCAGCTGACTGTGACAACTAAATTGATAAAAATAGAAATAACTCTCATCTAAGTAAACAAAGACTTTTAGAAGATGAAGATAAAGTTTGTGTAGAACTGGATTTTCACTTTGAGAGCTCTGTGTAGCAGTTATTTCAAGGTTAGAGGAGCATGTAAAAGTTTGCAGTAGATCAGGAAGTGCCTTCACTGAAACCTTGACATTCACAATATCTCATTCTTACTTGTGTTTCTTTAACATACACTGTACACCTCTGATTTCACCACTCTTGAGTCTCCCTTACTATCTAGAGAACAATTCCCCTCTTGTTTGGAGCAGGCAGGCGTTTCGGCGGTGAACGCAGCTGGTCAAGCTTTAGACCATTAAAATCAGCATGCTGTCTGGTTTATGCTTTAGCGGATAGATGTCCAGATAAACAATGCAAGGCCTGCCTCACCCTGATGGCCTGTTATGTACAGGACGACCATCTAAACTGACAAAATCTATTGAATACTGCCGCAGAGCTCTCTAAAATAAAAAAGCATGATGATGATGATGATGATGATGATGCACACAGGAGCCTGTCAGAGCCTCGAGAGTCAGAGAATAGCAGGGAAAACCTGACTCCCCAGTTCAACTTTTTAATGACAATTAATGGACAGATGGTTCGTCCAATAGGTTTCCTGGCAGTGCTAAGGTGAGAGGTCGCTTCCCTTCATGGAGAGATTGGGATAGCCAGAGCTAATGCTGAGCACCGTTACCGCCTGCACATATATCACAGTGACATGCTAAACCAGAGCTGCAGAGCCCCCGGAGGGCACGACCCACACTGGGAAGATGCATCAGAGCACTGAGCATGTCAGCACCATAACCTGGACTCTGGAGGCTTGTGATGGATCTGTATTTTCCCTCTGTATTTTCCCTCATTTTCCCTTTTGACTCATGTGTTCCTTTTCTCAGGCTTCTTTTCAGGTTCGTGTTTATCATGCCTTCTCTGCAGCACTGTCTTTGCATGCCACAGAGAGCACATGGAAGTTTAAAATAGATGGATCCAATCTTTCCTCCGGAGCTGTATTCCCTGTTTAATTTCTCACAAATATAGCTGGGCAATTTTGTATATCAGGAAATAGAATAAATATCCAAATTATTAGCATTCCCCATGTCACATATACCCGCACACATAAACAGGGCTTTTCCGTTAAACCCTCAAACTGCAACACACATTTACACAGACCATAAAGAAAATACACAGTGTTCGCTGGGCCCACTGTTTGTCAAACAATCCCCCGGTAATCTCCCTGAGTCCCTGAGAAGGCACCAAACATTTCTGTTCCTCCAGGGGCGAGTTAAAACTTTCAGCCAGCTAAACTCTTGTGGTCTCGGGTGTCAGAGTCAGAGAGGTGATTACTGCGAGCCAGATGAGCCACAAGCCATCCAAGCTTTCCTGTGAAGCAGTAATGGGTAACTGGGGATTGATTGCAGTTGTTTTAACCTGGAATGAATAATTGAGGTATTTTATTATTTACATTTATTATTAAATGCATTATTTATATGTATTATTTATTTCAATTCAGTTCATGCCACATTCTTAAGACTCAGCCACTGTTTAAAGTCCAGGTAGTATTACTGATTTCTTTCTTAAGACATTATACATGTTAGAAAACATTTGTTGAAAACATGAAAAAGACTGTGAACTGTGTTGTACTGCATTGTGGAGTTAGATCAATAAAATGTTTTTCTCCGTTTCTGTGTCCAGAATTTTTTGGGCGGGCCTAAAAGCCTGCTCGATGATGCACTGGAGTCACTGGAGTCAGTAACAGTGCACTGTTTGCTCTTTCAGTCTAATACATGAATAAACATCTTTGTTAAATGCCCCAATCATAAACACAAGCTAAACAACTATCACTAATAAACCTTTCTGTTATTCTGGCTGAATCGCCTACCTGGCTTGGTACTATATAAATATTTGGGTAACACTTGCTATGAAGACCACATCTTTCATGTTTCATAAGGTAATTCATAGTGAATAATAAGGCATTTATAATGCTCTATGACTAAACTCAAAAACACACTTAATGCTTCCTGATTGACTATATCAACAGTCATAGAACATTATAAATGTCCTCACATTTTTGAGGACACGTCAAATGATGGAGTGAAGAATTAAACAAGTGGACAGACATTGCTGCAGCCTCCGAAATCCCCAGTAAGTATGCTTTATTCTATAGGTAGCAAGTTAACCAACATAGAGGCTGTTTGCTTGCTAATGTTAAATACTGGAATGTATGCTATTAGCCTACACGCTAACCATAGCCTAAAACATTACATTGTGTAACCATTTATATGACTAAAGCAAGAAATCTTCAGTTGAAATGTACAGTTAGCTCGTGGGCTGTTGCTAATATCCAAGAAGGTAACGTTAGCTTATAAGTAGCCTTAGTAGGATTTTTTAAGTATTCTAATACATGACAGACATTAATCACTTTTTAAGTAGCATATTTTAAATACATGAAAATGCATCACACTTTACTTAGCACAAATAATAAAACCTTACGATGACGCATGTATTATTATAGCTACATCAATAAGTTCACTTTACTTGACACAATCAGTAATAACTCACGATACTGCATGGACTGTTATAACATACTACGAGTCCTTACTACAGCTGATGGTCAGAGTGTGTATAAGTGAGTATAGGTATTCGTAATGCATCATAAGCTCCATCAGTCAACCTCTAGTCAACACATGCATGTGGTTGGGTTTAAGAAAAAAGAACAGGGTTTGGCTTTACAATCTTACGGGAAGTGACCACTGGCCTCTTGGGTGAAAATCGGTGGTTGTTGGACCCATCCACCACCCCTCCAACTGCCCTGCTCAGACTTCCACCACCTTAACTAACGCTGTTGTCTCACTGCATCTCCCCCTGAGACTGCCAGGCGCTATTAAAAAATAACGGCGATCATGCAGATGTAAAAGGACAGCTTTTTTTTGTTGGTGTCTGACACCAGAAGTCACTGACCAAGCACCTGAATTTCACGACTTCGGAGTGAGACTGGGTTGTAATAATATATTTATGTAGTGTGATAAACCCATTACGCATATTTATTTTTGCTCTAACTGAAGTTTAGGAATTTTCATGTATATTTTTCATTGTTTCACTCGTGCACTGTATGTGTGTGTCTTTGTGTGTGTGTGTCTGTGTGTCCATGTGTCCATGTAAAGTTAGGACAGGCCATCTGACACCTCTCTGGGACACACACATTATCCATCAATCATATCTGGGAAATGAAATGTCTTTCTTTGCCGCTGTGGTTTAATTTGACACAGTAAGCAACCACACAGTGCGCGCACACTGACACACACACACACACACACACACCTACACACACACAGACACACATTTGACCTCAGTTTCATCAGGCTTCAATGCTATCTCCTCTCTCACCCTGCCTGTCAGCAGACTGCATCCCATAATTGTTCCCTCCATTTTCTCTCTCTCTGGTGTATTACACTGACTGAGCATTCTCTCCGTACCTGCTCTCCCTTCACTCTCTCTCCCTCCCTTCCACCGCCCCCTCTTTCACTTTTTAGGCACCAAAGTCCCATTCCTTTTTCAACTTTTGCTTTTTTTTCTCATTCCTCACTACTCTTTTACCTCTTTCACTTGCCTCATCTTCCATCTCCTCTTATTCTCCTTTACTTCTTTCCTGTGTTTTAGCAACTTTTTTTCCCATTTGTCTTTGCTTTTCTTTAATTTTTATTTATGTTCTCACTCATCTTCTTTGTTCCACATCCTCTTCTCTTCTGTACTTTTGTTGTTTCTTTTCCTCTCCATTCCTTCTCTCCTCTCTTCTTTTCTCTCTTCTCTTCTCCTATCTTCTCCATTTGTCATTTCCTTTCCTCTCTCCCTCTCTTCTCCTTTTCTCTACATTACTTGTTTCCTCTTCTGTCCTTTCTTTTTCAGTCCTTTTTCTCTTCATTCTTCCTCTCTTCTCTTTTCCATCTCTCCCTTCCTCTCTCCTTCTCTTCTCTCTTTTTCTCTCCATTACTCCTCTCTTTTCCTCTCTTTTTGATTCCTCTCCTGTCTTTTCCCTCTGCATTATTTCTCTCCTCTCTCCTGCTTTACTCAATTCTCCCCTCCTATCTTCACCATTTCTTCTTTTCTCTGCCCTCTCCTTATCCACTTTTTCCTTCCATTTTCTCTCTCCTGTCTTTTCCTCTTATTCCTTACCATTCTTCTTATGTTCTCTTCTCAATTTCTCCTTTCCTTTCCTCTTTTCTTCTCTCCTTTCCTTATCTCTCAATTTAGCCCCTCCTGTCCTTTCCTCTCCTCCTTTTTCTCTCTCCTCTCCTCTCAATTATTTTTCTCCTGTCTTTCTTCTCTCCATTTCTTTTCTCCTCCCCTTGTCAGTGAAATAAGCTGTCAAAGCCACAGATGATTGACGAGTCAAGGTGGACCACACTCTTTCCCCTCGTTGTCACTCAAACAGTGCGATCGTGTGTCTGTTTGTGTGTGTGTCAGCAGGGTGGTGGGTAATAGCACTGACACAGCATTCTAAGTATGAGAGGAGAATATCGTCTCGGCGACAGCTGATGATTAGATTGCCTCAACTCAATCAAAAAGCGGATGTTGTCATCAGCAGTTGAGGAAATGATTCTGCCTCTTGTGTATCTCCAAAAGAAACTCTTTGGAATGAGAATATAAAAGCGAGCCAATAATTAATTGAGGAAGTAGAGATAGAGGGTAGTGGTGGGGAGGAGGGGGGGATTACAACTAAATGTCACTGACAATTAATTTTCCATTGCACAAAGGCAGAAAATGAAGAGAGGCATAATCTGTTCAAGTCAATCAGATCCTAAATCCCTGTGACAAGCGCTATCTATGATTAAGTGGCTGCCTCGACGCCGAAGTACCTTAATTAATCTATTTTACCTTGTCATCAGTTTTGCTTCCTGCAAGTCGTTAAGACGGTACCTTTAATGGAATAACGAGCCGCCGTTTAGGGGATCCGTGCCTTCCATCACCATCAATGTCAGTCACATCAGAGGGAAACCAAGGAGAGAAGTCGCCTCGGTCCAATCTATCCGCTGGAGTTGGAGAAACATGCAGTAACTCATCTTTCACTTAACACCACATCACTTTGTCACCGTTCTTCATCTTAACTTTTATAAGAGATGTACCTTTAGTCTCTTGGGAATGTCATTTTCCTAAAAAGTATTACTCACCACTAAGTTATGTGGTACATGTTGCAATGTGTTTGTCCAAGATAAGTCATCACACCCACACACACACAGCTCACACAGAAAATCTCCCTCCAATGGTGATGAATACTCCATTGTGATTGTGTGTCATCATTCTTATACACAGCATGCAAACTACAGGGGCTCAAAATCTGAAATGCATTGAAAAAAGCAGGGTGACCTACCACTTGTTCACACACACATTCAACACATTCTATATCTAAATACACACTGATGGGTCTTTTTTTGTGTCAGAAAACGTGAGAAAGTGATTCAACTAAGCTTCTGTCACTCCCATCTGGAGGCATTTAAACAATAACACAGTTGAGCAGCAATGAGAGGAAACCTTTTCCACTCTGAGTTCAGCTTTATTTACCCTGCTTATCTCCCCTCAAGAATCAACACAGCCAGGCCCAGAGCAGCACTGTTTATTCAAATGGAGCAAAGAATAATACAGCTCCAGCCATCAGCTCCAGAAGCCTGAAGTCATTTGTGTGTGTGTGTGTGTATGTGTGTGTGTTGGGTGTTTCTAATGGCTTTTCAGTCCAAAACCACATGCTTCACTTTTGCTCAATTTTTCATCTTCCAAAATCAGGTAGTGTAGCCTCCTCCCCCATCCTCACCATTTCCTTCATTGACTGTCTCTCTTTACACATACACACAGAGCTTTCACGTGACAGGTACTTCGGACTTCTTATTTCTTTTGCTTTTACTTTTGTGAAGTGGTAACTATAGCCCCTTTTATACTGCCTCTTCAAGGCCGGGATTTCACACGGTTATTCCACCTCACCATTCTGTGTAAAAGGTACAATCGCTGGAACGGGCGGACATAGTTGTTTCACCTTAAAGCTGGCATCAGAGGTAGTAACAGTGCCGCATGACAGGATCATCGGGCAGCACAGGTGTGATATTTTGATGGCGTGTTATATGTGCGACCCACCATAGCAGATTGGAGCAATTAGCAGCTAACTTAAATAAGAGTAGCAGCTGATAATGTCCACAAATTGAGAAAACAATGAGATCCTGGAGCTTCTTACCCTCTTAGCAGAGGACGAGATCAGCAGCCACATAACAGGGATGGGACATGATTGTTACTGCCATGTTCATGGCATTGTGGTCATTTACAAAGCGCTGCTGGAGTGTATATTATATGTCACACTAGAGGCCATTGCTGTTGTGTTACATGTCACGCCTGTCACACCTCTTTTGCTTGCACAATGCTGGCATGCTGTCTAAAACCACTCACTGGAGCGACATGATGTTGTTTGGTTCTGTGTAAAAATGCAAAGGAGACATAAAGACTGTGTGGCCTTCCTATAATGTGACCTCTGTGTAAAAAAAGGCTTTATTATTCTAAATATGGCTTCCCAAACATAAGTAGCCTATGTACCATGGAGAGGGATGACCATTTTTAAGTGTACAGTGATCATTTCACCAAAACATTTTCCTGTCTGTTTAGCAGCTGTTAGTGCCCATTACAAAAGTATCTCATTTTTAAACTAGTTAGCACACTGTAGCCTATACTCTCATGTTAACATTAACATAGGGTGCTTTGATAAATTAGCTCGGTGGCTAGTTAGCTAGCTAATGATGCAAGTGTGCTCATTAAGTGAAATGACTTTTGTGGAATGAAGACGAGGATCAAGGAAAGCATTTGTCACAGTAAAACAAATCACCTCAAAACAACCATGTGTATCACATTTGAGATGCCTCCAAATGAAGTCACTGAAACTTGGCACCCAGATGAGTATTATGTTGGTCCCTAAATGAAAAATCTGAGAAACTAAGAAGATAAATTTGGCTTTAAACATACAATATGTAATTTTCTCCCACCAGGGATCTCTTCATCAGAACAATATCAAAAAAAAAGACTGAGCAAAGCCATCCTTGCAGTCATGTTTCCCAGTTAGAATTCCTTCAGCATTCATCGTTCGGAAGGTTTTGACTGGGAGTTGAATTATCACCAGAGTTCTCTTCCGCTCCAATACAGACAGACCAGGTATTAAAACCAGTTAAAACACTGAATAAGGCAGTTTCACATTAAATAATCACTGTTTCTCCAACACTGTTCAGCTTGTCACAGAAGGCCTTCAAACCCAGCTTGTGCTAATGCAGGCTGTTCTCACAAATTTTGCGTATGTTTTCCTACGAAAAGCAAATCACCCAAATTCATACATGTAATTTCATGTCATGTAATTTGTAATGCTGCGATCATGTGACCAATGCACTGATGGCAGTATTAAAAGGAAGCTGTCCTGAAGGCTTGTTAGGCGGCAGGTTGGGGTGGTGGATGGGTTACACTGGACCTTTGCCCAGGACTTTACCCTGGAGTTGTGTGTTTGGATCTGTATAAACTTAGAGTAATTTGAAGGTACGTCCTCACCATGTTTCTTCTCCTAAACTTAACTATAGTAACTTTTATTGCCCAAACCTAACCCGAGTAACTTTATGTTAAATATGCATACGTTAATGTCATAACGCCATTCGTGGGGCACAAATAGGAAATTAACTGTTCTACATATTTTTCGTTGTTTATCATACAAACTGGTCTATAGTGATACATTGGCATAATACATACCTTCCAGATCCAGATGTTCAGGGGGTTTTTATCAGGAGCAGAATTATCTACAGAGGTGTACTTCTCTCCAAAACAAAAAGACCCCGTGATTTAAACTGGTAAAAAAAAAAAAAAATTAAGCATTTTCATGTTAAATCAATGTTTCTCTTAAGTTTTTAGGCATAGCAGCGGTTGGGCAGGGGCTGCTGCTAGTGTTCAATGACTAAAATCCTTCATCTGGTTCAAACATATTGTTAAATATAACCAATATCTAAAAATGACATTTATTGTAGGACATGAATATTTTGGATCAGGTATTGTAAAGTAAAGGTATTGTATTGTAAAGTATTGTGTCTCTTCAGATTTAAAATGAATAAATAAATATAAAATATGGTCTATGAAGGTATATTTTTCATTCACTCCACTCCGTCCATACTACAAAGCATCTTAATCTTAAAAGTATACACCTCTCATATAGTTTTGACTTGAGCTTTACATATTTTGGTGACAACATTTGTATTTTTGCAAGATCTTAGTTTAGTAGGTCTGCTCCAGTGTTGTGGTTCTAACTGATAAAGCTGGCTGAGGAAGTACCGTCCCAGCGTCAGAGGGCCAGAGAGGAAACAGGGGGTCAGCCCATGGAGCCAGATAAACGTCGTCCCCCGGTAGATAACTCCTGCCTCCAAAACTCTGCTGCCAAAATGGCAAACCCTCCCTCCGCACACCAGGTCCAATCATAACAGAAAATCCGAGAGAGGAGCAGAGACGGGAGAGATGGAGGTTTGGGGGAGATGCGGCGAGTTGGAATGGGAAGAGAGATAAACAACAACAAATAATAATCATTTGAGTTCATCTGGCAAAAATCCACCGACATATTGCTGAAAGTAGATTGAACAGGACAACCATTAACATCAAATGATATGCATCTTAGAATCCTCTTTGTCTGTCCCTGCAGTAAAGTAATCACTCATAATCTCAGTCTCACATTCTCTTGCGACGCATAGAATCCTGGAGTTGGGGTGAGCCTGAGAGAACTCAGCACACTGTTAGTGACGAAGCAATTGTCTGTGACTCATCGCATCGCTGCTCACACTTTGCTGGGTGATACAGTACAATATGTTATGCAGGAGAGGTATCACTTTGCTAAAACACTGAATACCTGCTGAGAGGGTGGACATCACCTGAATCAAGACAGCTGATTGTTTAACATTTCAGATACTTTTGGGATTCCAGAATTCCTTCAGGGGCATGCAGAGTCAGCCAGGTCGAGTACTCCATACAAATTAACAAAATACGTACACTGTCTTCAAAGCTGGCCCATATTAACAGTCTCTAGCCTGACTGCCAGGACAGTACAAAGACCTTACATATGACTTTTGTAAAAAGTATTCATTTGTTGATTTTCTGTTTGGTTTGCTTTGAGCACAAAACAGCCTAGTCACTGCAACAGAATGTTGGCACTGTATGTTTTTGCAAATCACAAATACGTTACAATTGCACGTCACCCTTATTATATTGTTTTTAAAGTGACGTTTTGCCATCAGGAGGTGGAGGGGATGGTGGATATTGTGTCACCTTGGTTAGACACCTGCCAAGCTTCAGATTACTGCAGAACACTGATAAAACCAACAAACAACAACACCTTTGCTGTGTTTCAACCATCATTGTATGTACCAAACCTGTTACGGCACTGCCTTAACTTGTGTTTTTCCAATTGTTTCCTTGCGTTTCTGCTTCCCTGTGTTCCTGTCTTCCTGTCTTCCTTCCTACCCCTGTTTATATTTTTCTGTGTGCTGGCATAGGCGTGGTCCCCCACCCAGGTTTCCCTGGTTCCCTGCTTTGCTCGTCATACTCACCTGCCTCAGCAGCTCATCAACATGCAGTATTGCTACTCCAGCTCTCCAACAACTCACCACCAGATTGTTCTTCAACCTTAGTGGTAGATAAACCTCACAGCTAACTAAGACATCCTTACTAAACTACTTTCCTCATGTGTTTTGTGTGCAAAAAAATGCAATGCTAACATTTTTTTTTGGTGACTGGGTTGCACAAAAAGCTTTCACTTCCTGTTTTGCTACAGCGCAGACACTCCTCTTGCTTGCTCTCTGCTTTGCTCTTAATTTTCCAATTTTTCTTTCTTGTCATAAACTTCCACTCATTTAAGGAGGTTTCCTAATACAGCCAAATCATCGGAAGGATAACTTTTGACATC
>JAPZEB010000005.1:28551935-28563480 GCA_029783705.1 Chaetodon striatus
CCAGTTACCATTACTGTTTAAAGGCGCCCGATGGCATCAGGGGGAAACGTGGGGTGGGAGGGTGGAAGTCTTAGTAAGGTGGGTGGGAGGGGTGGTGGATGGGTCCAACATGCACCCAAATTCACCCGGGAGGCCAGTGTTGTGGAAGATTGTAAAGCCAAACCCTGTTCTTTTTCCTAAACCCAACCATGTGCTTTTGTTGCCTAGACCCAACCACATGTGTTGTACTAACCTAGTGCATTTATTTTAAAGGAGACTGTATGCAAACTTAACCGGCTGAAGTTTACAGAACGTTAACAACCAATGCACCCAGGGTGTCTTGCATGTCATATGTCAACATGGAAAGTACAGGACCAAACGCCGATATGTGACGAGGTCAGAGTGAGAATGTATTGATAAAACTCACACACCAAACATGTTACAGTGTGAAAGCACCTGTAATATGCCGTGAGATCAGTAACAGGGCAGGCATCGAGTTATGTAAGCCAGATTAAACCTCAATATTTCTCATGTCACTCAACACATGCAAGTGTGTGTACGGGCACGCACACAGGTCAATCTGTACAAGAGTGACATATAAAAGAACTGCTTCTGAAATGTAACTACTAAGCACCAGTAACCTAGGTTCAGTATCAGAATGCAACCATATCCTTAATTATGGCACAGCTATAATTCTGTATCACATTTGGTTAGCAACAATAAAACACACAGGTCAATTCAATGTGAAGCCAAACGTAAATGTACACTCACTCACCAATCTGTGGATGTAGGCTACTTTTAGATCAATTTGTCAGTCTTTCCTGGTGAAAACATTAGTTACAGTTTTGTAAAACCCAGCCTTACAGGTGAAATAGCAGTACCATCACTGACTGCTTGCAAAGCCATGTACCATAGCCAATCTTTTGTTGTACCAGTCCATTTAAAAACCTTTTTCTTTACCTTTTGTTGATGTAGCTTGGTTAACGCTGAGGTTGTCCCCCCTTTCGATATAATTTCCTTTTTGCCTTGAAAATCCAATTTTGCAAAATTGTACAATTCTGAGATGTCTGTTATAATAACATTGATGTTGGCATATGTTAGCTACAATGAGGTCTGATGTTGTGATGTTCAAATCCAACTGCACACATTTTCCTGCGTTGAATCCTGATTATATGTATCATACATAAAAAGGGCGTTTCAGGTATTTTTACGTAAAAAGGCTCTGAAGAATTCTGCTTTTTGACGTTAATCTACAGCATGTTTTGTAGAATACAGGATCAATTGCGCATGCACATGTTTTTTGTTTTTGTTTTTTTTGGCTTGCATTCACAGTGAATTTGGATTAAAAGCACTGCCTTTTCCACAATTATTTTCAAGCATGATGATGCACAACTGCTACATTTCTCCTCATAACATATAAACTATTGATTTAATGAAAGACAGAAATCATAAAAATAAACAGAAATTTGCAAAGTTTATTAAAAGTTTATGCAATGAAATGATTTTGGTTTAGAAAATGTGATTTACAAGGGAGACAGGGTAGGCACTGCCTACCTTGCCTTCCCTGATGGCACATCACTGGGAGGCCCCCTTAAAGGTTCATCAGGTAACTGAACCTCTCAAATACACCCTCTCCACCAGGGAGCTGAAGAGCTGTGTGTACATGCATGCACATACACAATACGCCAATGAATTATCTATGACAAATTCTTTAGTCCTGTCATAAACCACGCAGCTCTCCTCATTTAACCAGCAATTATCTGTTTGTCATCTGATCAGCACTCCATTCCACCACCTCTACGCTTGTGTCTGCTACTGCAGAAGCAAAGGCCAACAGTGACCTCTGCTATACTGTAGGTGCCTGCATTTTAAATTCTGCCTACTAATGAATGCAAATGATGCCATGTGTCAGCCTATTAGCAAAAAGCCATTTACAGTGCATCGGCCCCATGCAAACATAGTCACTCTCTTCATTGTTTGTTCACATTCTGTTTTCCTAATGAAGAAGAACTCAATTATAACCAGAACATGTTTGACCTAACCTCTCTGTACCCCTCGCTATCTCATTTTATGCAAGATTGGGCCTCATGCAAGAAATGATATCCGCACAAATTTTCTCTTATTTTTGTTTGTATCCACCATTTGTTTTTACTTTGTTAGTACACACTGAATTTTTGGGATTCACCAGTGTTTTCTTATTTTTGCTCTTCTATTAGGTAGGAGAACATTTTTACGAGTGGTCTAGAGCACTTTTACAAAAATATCTTCAGTACCTACAAATTATTGCCAAATGCAAGAAAGAATAAGTTTTAAATTCAAGGACCAGTTAAAAAATGAATTTCCCAAATCCAATCTTACATTTTGTGTTAAAATAATTGTAATGACTGGATTATTAAATTTCAGGGATAAAGAAATACTGCTATACTGTAATTTCAGTCACTTTATGTCCTTCTGATGACCAGTGGTGGAGTGTAACTAAATACATTTACTCAAGTACTGTGTTTAAGTATAAATTTGAGGTACTTTTACTTTATTTATCTTCTTATCGTATCTTCTAGATCATTCAGAGGGGAATATTGTATTTTTTTTTACTCCACTACAGTTAGGACTTTAGTTGCTAGTTATGCATACACAAGTGAAACTGAAATGATAAGTCAAATGATTAGAAAATTAATTGGTAACAATTTTTATCTTTTTTTTTTTTGGCAAGAAATAAATAAATCAATAAAAAATAAAAATAAATCATGGTTGCAGCTTCTCAATGATGAGGATTTTCTGCTTTTTCATTTGAATTAATTCAGTTATTATTATTTTTATAATTAAATTTATTTAAACTGCATGAGTACTTTTTGTGTTTATACTTAAATCCATTTCTTTGATTGTATTATATTCTTTTACTTAAGCAACATTTTCAATGCAGAGCTTTTACTAGTAACATTTGACAACGTGGTATTATCTCTTTTAACTCAGTGAAGGATCTGAATACTTCCTCCACTGCTGCTGACATGGCAAATGTTTCGCCATTGCTGGCTTTTTTTTAAATTTTCCTCTAACACCTACGGATATGGGCAGTAGAATATTTACTTCGTTTAAGATTATTTAACAGTGCATCAGTGTCACTACTGCAGAAGTTCTTCATCTTCTACCAGCAAGGTAAGACAGTCACAGTGGGCCCCATTGCATATTACTATGACGTGCCCTTGTGCTATATTTTGCGTCTAAACTAGCTACCATATATCCTAGCATCTCATCATATGATCAAATAAAGACTTTACATAGAGCAACATCAACATATATATGACCCAGCAGTCATCTTTGTGTCATCTGTATGTGACAAAAATACCAAAGAAAATAAGAAATGATTTATTTAATTGAGTAGTGTTTTCTATAGGTGTAGTTTATTTTTAGTTTGTATAGTTTATGTAGAATAAGCACACAAGTTAGCTATAGATTGCTAATTGCCTGGCCTTCTTGGTCTTTTTGAGGGTATAAACAGCAAATGGCACTACTTTAATTTTAACATGACCTCCTATGCAATTACAGTTGTATTTTCAAGGAGGCAATCTGAATCAATCTCAAGGGCCTATTCTTCTTACAGTGCAACTGCACTGCTTGCACTTTTATATATGACCCTGTCTTTCTTGGGCATGTGCCCGTATTTTTGCACACAGCTCAACACCTTTCCTTATCTAGTGTTTAAGGGGTATTACTTATACTAATATGTGACTTATAATCAAGTGGGATTCATAATTCAGCTAACCTGGGTCAGAGCAGATTTGAATGGTTAATAGCGAATGGTGCATCTGGAGGTGACTTCTTTTATATTTTCTCTTCACAGAAAATTAAGAGAAAATATAAGAGAAATTTAGGAGGATGTTGCTGCATGAGGCCCAGTGTTTCGTCTTTTAGTGTCAGTAAACTGTTAAACTGCAGATCTGCCAGTGATGCCTTGATCCTTTTGTGTCCTCTTCCATACTCTGCCCCTCACCTGCCAACACCCAACTTCCCCTTTGTTCTCCTAACACTGCATTTCCTCACCCCTCATGTCAATCTCATAGACATTTTCATTTCAAAATGAACCTCTAAAAAAACCATCAACTCCATGAGCATCCAACGAGAATGACTTGTCAACGATTGATACGCCAGTGCCCTGTAATCAGTCGGCAGAGAGGGAATGAGATGGAAAATGCCTCCTCTCTCCCTTTTTTTCTCTCCATCTTCCTTGTTGTTGTCTCTCAGATCTGGGTAAAGGAGGCAGTGATAGATTGAGGTTGTCATTCCCTAAGAGGAGCCCTGGCTTTGCATATTACCCCTTTTCTCCATCACTCTAATGAAAACACCGGAGAGATACCTGGACTGCAATTGATATCAACACCCCAGAGCGCTGTGATATCTTTATCCATCACGCAGCCTCTTTTCAGCTGGCCATAAATGTGTCTCATGTGGCTGCACATATCACCGCATCCCAGGCCACTCTTGGCACATACAGTAGAAATATGCTAAATAAAACCCTTTTGTCCTTCCAGGGAATATACCTTAGGGTTGAAGTGGAATCTGCTGTTAGTGAAATATTGCTAGAATACTAGAGAAAGCTAGCCTGGGCTGTTTATAGACAAGGACGATGGTATACAATATGGATGTAATGACATGACATAAAGTTACTACCTGTAAATTAGGTTTAAACAGTAGGAACGGCAAGGTCAAGGTGGTGATCACTGTGCTTTTGGTAGAGGTCATCAGTTCCTGCAGCACTTGCACAAAATTTAAACTGATTGTGGACAAAAATACGCTTTAAATTTGATCGCTAATGAGGAAATTAGCCTCTGGGTGAATATTAATTTGTTGTTGGTCAACTGTTAATGAACATTAGGCTGCTGGGAATTCAGTTTTCCATGGCAAACGACATTGGTTGCAAGTCAGAAGTGTAGAGGCCTACCTCAGGATAGCAATTAGTGTCTAATTCAGCCTGAAAAGTCCCAACTGTTGTGTGTCCAATGCCAGTTTGTGACAGTCACTTAAAAACTTGCCTGCTCTGCCTTTGTCTTTTAAGGCCTCAGGGAAAGTCAACTGTGCTGGCTCCCTCTTCTCTATCTCTTTGTCTCTTCATTTTTTCATCCTCTCAATGGAACTCCAGAGCTTTATAGAGCCAAGGCTAAGACGATGAACGGGTGGCCTTTTACTGTCCTGCTTCCTGTATTCTTTAGTGACACACTTCAGACTTGAAACCCTTTCCACACAGTGCTCATACACTCTGAAATACTTTTTTTATTGCATGATCTCAGAATATCACCTTCACTAAGGTCACCCATCTGTATAATCTATAAAGCAGCTTAGTGGTTTCAGATTGAGTTTCATATTTCATTATGAATACCTTATTGTCAAGTGTCATAGCTTGTATGTGTGTGGTTAAAGAAGAATAAAACAATGGTCTATAGTAACATGGAAGCTGAAGTACCTAGCTTAATAACATTCTTATATTCAGTTTATTGTACACTATCTTTTAAATGGTAGCCATGCCATGGCAGCGAAATGCATCTGTTATAGCTGTCACTTCTGATATTAGAAGACTTATTTTCATTGGATCTTTCTTTTACACAGTCTTGTTCAGCACACCTACAGTATTTTTAGACAATGCAAGGTCAAGTGCCAACGTCATTCATCTTTCTTGTGTCAGTTAACCCTGTGGTAGTTGTATTTTCACACACATTCCACTCCTTTGACTTCACTCTGTTGGCCGGCTTCTTTTTAGTCTCCTCAATTCAGCAATATTTTTTTTTTTTACCCTTTCATTCAAAGTCTTTAGGTAATCCTACCTGCCTGTTTCCCCTAGGCTAGTTTCAGTGTTATGCAGAAAGGTATGCAGCTTATTATGCACCACCAAAATATGTAACCTGAATGGCTGATTTGTTGGACTAAAGCTGACTTTTTAGCCGCCACAAGTTAATGGGAGCCCTGTCATAGACATGTACAGTGATGGATTTGAGGGTCATGATCAGGCTCTACTTTTCTCCAATAATATTACCCTCACCACCTGTTTATATTCTTGATTTACTCTGTGATATAGAGTGGGCTACATACATTCGTAGAGAACGTATACTCTTTACTCTACTCTGGGCTGGCTTGGCTTTGTTTGGCTTGGTTTGGGCCATCAGCCTAGCCCGGCAGGGATTTGCATTTCCATTATATCAGGGCTACCCACTTGAAGGTGTGTCTCTTACTGATAGAGGTTTGTCTTGGGTGATGATATTTAAAAACAGTGAGCTGATCCATGACCAAAGTCCCCTGTTAGTTTTGTTGCATGGGTTTTTCAAAAGCAGAGCAGGTAAAAGAAGTTTACCTGTTGGAGGTGAGCTGTTTGCAGAGGTGCAGTAAGAGCCTGTTGTCTGCAGCTCTTCATCTAACATCTCATTGTGGCTGTTTCTGATTTTACTTTTCTCCCTGCGGTATTATTAGACTTGCCTTTATCGAAGAAAAGCCGCTAATGAAGTTCCACCATTTAGTGATAACACATTTCATTTCCTGTTCTTCATAATAAGAGTCCCCCATTATTTTGTTATGTAAAAACTTTTGTGTGAAGCAACAAAATACGGAAATGTTTATAGGGACTTAAGGAAAGTTTTTGAGCAGCAACTTTACACAGCTTCTCATACGGCTGATAGCACGGCTAAAAGTATCATTACATGACAGAACAAGAGTTACATAACAGTAACTTCCATTTCCCCTTGTGTTATTACTGAATATGAAACTATAGCTTGATGTATCTACTCTCTTGCATTCACTGTGAGAGAGATTGATGATCATGATGAGAGGAAGGTCTGAAGTGGATATGTCTTTGTTAGATTACTGAGCCACTCTTTAAAACTGTAACATTCACCGAAATCACTTAAAATACCTATTCATGGTAACCCAAAGTAAACTGAAAGCTGTTCTTGTTCCTATGTACATGCATTGTCTCATTTCCCCAACTGCCAGAATCATTGTAAGTACTTAAGTCAATTTTAGCAGTGAAATAAAAGTGGGAAACTCAATGGGGCCATAGCATGAAGTCTCACATAGTCCATATTCAAAGTAGATAACAATATCACAGAAAACAAACACTTTACATTTCTACGGTTTTGTTGAGGCACTTTTTTAAAATAGAGAGGGTAAAACAATGTACTAAAAAGGTGATTATGAATCTATTTAGGAGCTTACTGTATATAAAAACACTTCCAGAAAACCTTAATTAATAAGAAAGACATTATTTTCCCCTCAAGACAACAGACGGGCCATTTTTAAAAATTATTTATGTACATTTATAACAGCGTGTTGACAGTAACCGGTTCTAAACTCCTCTGAAGGTCAGGAGCGTCATTGACTTCAAGACCCATAAGTCACTAGGGCAGCCACTTGCTTGAGATGTTAGGCTCGTTCGAGATGAGCTACGCCTGCGCAGATTCGATCACCAGTGATCGGCACACAATGCATGCCGGTTAGTTTTGTGTCCGACTACTGAAAACAAACTTATATATCAGTCTGACAGTATTTAAATAAATTGACATCATATCGGACAGGATTTATGTGTTTCTGTGACTTCCTGTACGGACTGAAGGCTGCTGGAAACTGTCAGGAACCTGTCCGACTTGATCGCGACTATTTGTAACCGCCTCCTGCTGCAGCCGCCTGATCTCATCTACTTTCCAGGTGAGGTGCAGTTCATCTCAAACGAGCCTGTTGTTGTTACCTGAGGCAGGCCCTACTTTTTAACACAGGCTCTCGCTGGCTATTGTAGGCTATGGAGATGACATGGAAGCTCCTATTGGCTGAAGTGAGGTGTCAATCAGAAGGTCAGGAGTTTGCCACCATTCTGACAGCGAGTAGTTGGTATTTTCACATGCATTGTTTCAAACATTCGTATTTCTTCACCACTATCCATAATTTATTTTGTTGGCAACAGCAGTTAGTGGACATCTAAGGATTTAATAGTGTGTTTGGATTAAATATTTCCCTGGATTTAGATCGTCTGGACCTTTCAGAGTGTACAAAGATGCATGAGCAGCATTTTTGTTGGTATAATTAGATCTGTGGATTTTAGTAATACTTTATAGGTGAGTTATAATTGTGTATTTGTTTTTGTCTGACAGAGGCATTTATTGAACCTGCTGTGGTGGTTGTATCTTGAAATGGTCTGCATCAATTGAACCGCAAGGAGCGTAGCTTTTAAATGACAGGTTGTATGAGTAAACCACTTAAACACAGCAGTTGTTTACATATCATAATATATCATAATGATCACATAAACCACACGACGGCCCACGGGCAGGCTGTCGGATTGTTACGAGGCCTGCAAGACATACAGTATGAGCAGTATGATTCATCTGGTGTAGTCTCTTTAAACTCTTTGAATTCTTGAACATATGAAAATATATATATTTGAAATAAACCAAACTTACTTTCAATCTCCTTAATTTTCATCTCCCATGGAATACAGGCAGTTTTGAAGTTTTCAAAGTCCCGTTGAAACTTCATCCATTTCTACAAAAGCGATATAATCACATAAAAATGTATGACACATTCAGTATGATTTTTTTTGCTAATTATGAAAATAGATAGTGACATCAAATCAGTCTGTGTCTGCTTACCTTGGTCATCATGACCTTGTATGCATAGAGCTTCCTGCCTTTCCCTTTCCCCAAAGCTCCTTCATACTTCTCCACAAACTCCTGAGACTCCCTACAAGGAAGAAGACCATTCAATTTAAAGTGAATCACAGGCCGCATGTTGTTGTACAGCTGATAATGAGAACTCATTCCGATTGTTTCAGGATGCTAATTTAAAGTGTACTTTGATAATAACATGTTGAGTTAATTTACCGTAAAGTCACAAGTTTCTTTTTCATCGGCCAGGGTTTTCCCCTCAGACCTTGGATCAGTTTCTTCCTCTCCTCCACTGCCTCCTTCAGCTTCTCCAGCTCCTCCGGTGACAGAGACTCTGGCCTCACCTCTTTCTCCTCATTGTCTTCTTCTTCACTGTCATCTTGCTCACTTGTCTCCTGCTCTGAACTGAGGCACAGAAGAGTAGTTTAATGTCTTTGCACCTTTCTTGTGTGCATGACAGTCTCTTTCTGATCACTCTGCAGAATGAGAAGATTACAATAGTTTTCCTCAGCAGGAAACTACAGATTAAGTGAATTTGGAAGATAACACTCACCTTGTTTCAACAACTCTCTTGTGCTTTTTCTTCTTCACTTCCTGTTCTGTCTCCTTCACTGTATGTTTACCTTCATCATCTTCTCTCTCCTCCTTTTTGGCACTTCCATGTTTCTTTTTACCCTTGGCATGTCTTTCATCATCTTCTCCCTTCGCCTCCTCCTTCTCCTCCTCCATTTTTCTTGTTTTTTCATTCTTGATATTCTTCCTTGTTTTTGTCACCTTATCACTTTTTATTTTGGGCTGCTCCTCCTCATCCCTTTCTCTTCCTTTTGCTTCTTGGTCACTCCTTGATCTCTTTCTCCTGCCCTTTTCTCTTTTCTCAGGCCTAGCCTGTAATTCCTCTTCCCCCTCTCCTGCTCTGGATGATCTTTTTTTCCTCCCATTTCTCCTCTTCTTTTTCTCTCTGTCACCATCTCTTCTTTTTCCTCTGTGTCTTTCCCTCTCACGCTCCTCTTCAAAAGTGAAAACTTCATCCTCGTCACCTGCAGTAAAAAAAAAAAAAAAACGTAGACGCTGTGTATATTCAGTGTTGCAACAGGCTGCACAATTTATTGACACTCACTGGCACTTTAGTGATGTCACTTTCTTTCTCCCTGAGGTGCTATAAACTGATCATCACCCCATTATTTTACACTATCATGAAGTTTCTCATTGTTCTCCACTCAAGTAATCCATCTCTTTTTGCATGTTGCTGATATATTTTAATCCAGGTGTCATGACTGGGGACATTGGTCATAACAAAGGGGCAAAGGAGAGTGTACATATCTTACAGGACTGGGTATAGGGTAGGTCGATGAACTGGTTAAGCAGCGAGGCCAATGGGTGGTAGCAGAGACGGAAGAGAAGGAACAACTGGTCAAAAATAAACAGCTCCAACATAATCCCAACCCCAGGAACAGAACAAAAATGAAGGTCTATACACTAAGAGCCAGTAGGAAGTCCAGACTCCACTGCCTTTCTAATAATTTAGTTTATTTTGGAAAATTCGTAATCATGTTACCAGTCAGTAAATCCAGTGGACCTTTTTGATTTGTGTTATAACATAAAAATCCACTTACCTTCAAATTCCAGTCCAATGTCAACTGTGGGACAGAGATAACATTACAAATAAAAAAAGTTAAGAAAACTCAACATTTTTGAGTTTGTCGAAGTAAAAAATTTTCACCTCTGGTAACTTATGTCAGGTTGAAGTACATTTTTATTTTATAACAGTTTCATAATTTACATCTGTTGTGTCAATATCAATTTATTGTTATGCTTGACTTTAAATTTGATTAATTATAGTGTCATAAAGTGACATCTCCTGAGCCACAGCATAAATATGTTTTAGCATTAAGGCATTTTATAGCCATGCATGCAGATACAGTTAAATGGGATAGCCACAATTGCAGCATTTGTTGTAGAAGGACAAGAATACCTGTTTCTTTATCGCAGTTTGCATAGTTTTAATTTTCATGACAGAGATAAAGTCCATGTGTCTCATCTGAGAGACATAACAAGACACATTCCAAACTCCACCATGTAACATTCTTCAAATTTGAATATAAAAGGCTTTTGGAAATTTTAAGCATGCTTCCCACGGTGGGAAGAGCGTGCCACTAAGCTAATCATGTTTAAAGGAACTAAATTTGATGAGTCACATGAACGATAAGTTGGACATAAATTACAAGATTGGACACATAATCAAAAGTTTTTAAAGTGATCACTACACAGTTTAAGGTCATGTAAGCTAAGGTTAGGTAAGGTAAGGTACACTAAGGTAAGATAAGATATACACTATTGTCCGACAGGGAAATTTGTTGTGGACAAAAGGTGCTGCATCGTACAATATACACACGTAGACACTTACATATAGACATTATACATATGAAAACTTGCACTGACGCACCTAAATTCATTCACTCCATTAATAAAAGTCCAAAAGTTATAAAAACAATAGTTTCACATGACAAAACCAGATAAAATCAGACTTTTTAAAAAAAATAAATAAATAAAACCATAACACAACCACACAAAATTAGCCAGTTTCATATAGTAAAACCAAGTGTAACCAAGCCAGATAATAAATAGTTGGGTTGAAGTATTATTTTTCCTGAGTCAAAGTGACTTGATGCTGTTTAGTGTTTTGATGGGGGATTGGATGAATGAGGTTTTGTTGACTTAAACTAGTTTGTCATTCTGACCCGTCAGCCTGAACGCAACAGCTGAAACACAGAGTACAGGATATGTGTTGGGTTGTTCTTCTTCTGCGCCTCCCTAAGCAAAGATTCCTCAAATAGAGGTAAAGATGTTCCTTTTTCTCTATGATTTTCATGGCTGTTTGTGTGTGGCGTGCAATTTTAGTCTTTAACTGTGCTGACAGGTTGCCATACCAC
>JAPZEB010000005.1:28563580-28575321 GCA_029783705.1 Chaetodon striatus
CCCTGATAAAAGCCACTGGCCAAAAATGTGTCGGTTTTAACAATTATATGTTGTTCTCAATACTTTAAGCATTCTGCAGTTTTCACCTTCAAGATTGCTTGGACATAAATCCTACAAGCCATTTGAAAACTGTTGAAGCTTTTGGAACGTAGCTCTTTCTCTCTTTATTCAACTTACAGCTCACTTTGCAGCACTTGAAAATACAAAGCCAGTCGGCAATAACCTTTGATTTCAATTTCATCTGAACAAGTATGCAGACCCATTGCAGTGCCACAATCCCCCATTGGATTCAAGAGCAGATTCTAAAAGACAGAGTAGCTGTAGTGCTTTATTTATTTGCTTTATGATGATATATTGTTGTGGTTATTCTGTAGACTAGCACTGCATTATTCACACCTTTAGCAGATGCTCTTGTCCTGGATTGACCTGTGGTTACCTTTTTCATCCCATAGACTGAACATCAAAATCTGCTTACAGTGTAGCTACTGAATACAAACTATATCAGACACATAAGGTAGATTACAACGGGGACAAATATGGGGCATCAGCTCAATAGGCAAGTCAATAAAATGGTGAGTGGAAAGTAATGGTAATATTCTTAATTTCTGATATCGGCTGCCTTTCTGAGAATCATCCCCTTATTTTGATGGAATAATTTGTGCATCCCTTTGACCTTGGGAGCTACATTTGTGGGGGCAACAGCTCTTGATAGGGTCTCTCAAGGCAAATTGGTCCCAGTGGAGGGGCCAGGATAGTCTGGTTGCTGGGCCTTGATCCATGGGACCCAGACAGTCTAAAAGAACAAGCTGCTGCCCTTGGGGCCCACCACCATTTGGGAACCATAGGTAAAGGTGTGCTTTTCAGACATGTCTAAACTGGTAGGACACCTTGGGTAGGTTCAGAGCTTGGTGGAGAGATTGCATATCTCATCTGGCTTGGGAGTGCCTCAGGACCCTCCAGGAGGAGTTGGAAAATGTTGCTTCAGAGGTAGACATCTGGTCTACCTTGCTCAGCCTGCTGCCACCGCAACCTGGCCCCAGATAAGCAACAGAAAATGGATGGATGGTATCAGCTAACAATGGCATAATAGTGTGCACTCTCTCTCCCCTGCACTGTTCATTTTCATACCACCCACCACCATCAGCACCGCAGGTCAAAGGTACACAAACAGAGAGGAACAGAAGCAGGTCTGAATCAGTGGTGACAGTCAAAACAAATGAGGGGGATAAATGGAGCAGGTGTTTTATATTTCACTAAATACCCCTTTTCATATAGGCAGTAAAAAAATAATAAAGCGACACAATTAGTGAAGCACTCACTTAAAAAAAAAAAAAAAAAAAATCTTTTTCTCTCTATGTCTCACTGGGCTAATTATAGGCGATCTGTAAAGAGAGACAGAGAAAAACACTGAGTGAAAACCTGTAAAGAGAGGTCAGCGAGGTTCCCCCATCTGCAAGTGAAAGTAGTTGTTGTGAGGGAAGAGGCTGTGCACCCACCCAGAGAGTGACCAATGGCTGCTGAACAAGGGATGAATATGAAAAAAAAAAAAAAAACACAAACTAGAGGTAATTTGGATTCAGATAATCATTCTAACTGTCAATGGCTAATTTTGCACTAACCCTTCAAGCCCTTTTTACTCGCTACATTAACGGATGATATTGTGAAGCAACGAGCTTTTAATGTGTTTAACAATGCATTAAATGACGTGATTAAGTGGCTGAATTAGACAGGGAAGCTTTTCACCACCGTGTCAAACACAAGGCCAGTCCTGACAGGTAGGAAAGCTGTACATAAAGAGGGGCAAGCAATAATGTGTCACACAGACACAAATGTAAAACCTTACTGAACTCGTGACTGATTTATGAAACTATACACACAGGTTAATTGAAACATCAAAGTCAGTGTTTTCATGATAATGAGAGGATAGTGTGGATCACTTTGAGGGAGTCAAGTCAATGACTCATTGAGTGTGGTTCATTCCAACAGGTTGTCATTCCAGCTCTTAAATATTGCTACTTTGTGGGCCTTCACATCTGCATATGACACACTAGGTATCCTCCTGCATTGGTTGTTGACATCCCAGGACTGTGAGTCAGTTTACACACAGTACAGGCATTGTGTCTTTTTAAAAATGCACTTCCATAGTGCAGTTTCTGCATGTCGGATGCAGTCTTTATCATAACAAAGTAACGTTGGTAAAACACCTCTAATTTATGTTTATTTCCTTGTACAACAAAAGCAGGTGCTTATGTTTAGAAAAAAAGAAAAACAAAACATCATGATTTGGCTCAACAGTCACACTGGAAGCAATCAGTGGGCTAAAGAGTTTGTTGGATACATTCAACCTATCTTTCCACCTTTCCTATTGGGACTTTCCATGTCCTTATATTATGTTGTCACCAGTGGTGTTACAAACTTCTGCTGGCCATTGTGATTCATAATGCTGCAATAGGGGGCCTTTGTGCATCAGTACCTTACACGGATGTCCACTGACATAGTGCCAGTATGTGACAAATTGTGGCCAACATTGCTGCCGCCTATGAGTATTATACCACACAAAAGGTGCCTTTGTGCATCAGTATCTAACACTCTGGTCACTGACAAAGCGGTGGTACTGACAACATAATAATCTTCACAATGAGGCCTTCGTACTTTTTCTGAGCTTTTAGCATCTTTTGGTTTTAATCACCAACACTAAAAGTTGTGCTTTAAAGTTTTGTAACACAACTGATTTAATTATTTCAGACATTTCTGACATTTTTTGTTGTTTTTAGCCATGTAAGTAACATCATTCCATGGAGGGCAATGGAGGGCAATATTGGTCTGTCAGGCAGTTGGCCATTTGGTCAAGACTGAAATGCAAAGACAGCTATTGAATGAATTGCCATAAAATTTCCTACAGACATTCAAGAGAATTAATTCTATTGACTTTGGTGATCCTCTGACATTTCCTGCAGCACAACCACGGGGCTCAAGTCTGTTTTTTAATGAAAAATCTCAACAACAATTACACAGATTGCTATGTAATTTTGCCACACACATCTGTGTTTCCCCTAGATTTTTTCTTCCAGCAGCAGTACTGCAGTGCGCAACTTTTATTTTGCACTGCCAGAAGATATTTACTATGACTGCTGACACTAGAAGGGCTTTAGTCACACATTTGTACACAGTTGTAGATGTCTAATTATATGCTTCTCCTGTTGTTAGAATCACCCCTGCTTGTGGGGGCAGATGTAAGGTTTGACATCTAATGTTTCCATCAGTACTGTAACTCTAATATTGCTTGTAAGTTATGGAAGTAGAACACAGATACAAATTACCTCCATAAAACACTGTACCCAAATAGTTCCCAACAGTTTTATGCTTTTGCACCTGCAATAGCTGTGGTCAGAGGCTTTATGCTTTCAGGTTGTCCATACGTACATCCACCATCCCATTCTTGTACACACAATATCTTAAGAGCATTTTATGGTAATTTCTTCAGATTGGGTACAACTGTCTCAGACTGTCTCATTCTTATGAACATGATATCTCAAGCACACCTTGAGGGATTCTTTTCAAATTTGGTGCAAACATTCAATTGGACTTAGCAATGAACTGATTAGATTTTAGCGATCAAAGGTCAAGGTCACTGTGACCTTGTATCTATGTCATTCTCGTGAACACCATATCCTAAAACCACATAGAGGGAATTTCTTAAAATGTGGCACAAATGTGATCTTACTCAGCAATAAACTGATTAGAATTTGGTGGTTGAAGGTCAAAGGTCAAGGTCACCCTGACCTACCAAATCATGTTTATGGCTGTAACTCAATAATTCTGACAGCAATTATTAAAGTAATTATATAAAATTTCACACAAATGTCAAATAGGATATAATAATGACGTGATGACATTTAATATCCAAAAGGTCAAAGGTAAACTTCTTTGTGGAATCCTAATATTCTGCAAAAACACTTTTCTTGTCAAAACCTATTAATATGTGTGTGAAGCATCCATGTTATTAAAGACTTGGATGTAAAGGTACACAACCACGAAGTGATCATTTTAATTAAGTAATAACATCAAAACCAAAAATTGTTACAAGTGCCCCTGGTCTCCCCTCTTTAACCCTTTAACCCTGCATTTCCAGTTGGAGAAACAAAACAACTCAAATTCTGGAGAAATGCAAATGAGAAAGAGCTAGGATACATATAGATGCCATGTTGGACATATGCACACAAAGCAGGACAAAATAGAGCTAAATGTAAACACTATCAGAAAACTACAAATTGTTTCACAGCAACTACAGAAACGTTCCCTTAGTTCTTATTTTAGATCAGTTTAATCAGAATCATGCAAACAACAATCTACTACTGCTGTCCACAGGTTATACATTTTGAAACGCTTTTTAAGCTTACACTTTACCAAAATGGGTAGGAAGGGGTGGGGTGATTAGGAGCCTGCAACAAATTTTTGCCCTCAGACCCCCCCAGTAGGTTAATCCAGCCATGAAACTGTTTACAAATCAGATTTTAACTCATATTGTGTGAGTTGCATTGCTTTTTAACTAAACAGTACCACATGAGCTTCATATTTCAGTCTCTCTGACCATTGTACATGAGCACGAGTGCATTTACTGTCCTCTCAGCTCATAATGAACACATTACATATGTAATGAGAGTACATGAGTTTTGAAACTGGGTTATATGTGTTGTTTATGTGTTTCACACAATTTAATAAAACCAAGTATATTACATGCAGGCTGTATGTGAACTCTAGATGAAAGGAAAGAAATGAAAAGATGGTAAACTGCACTTTAAAAAATGGCTTAGTATAAGAGTTGTCTGTATGCAATTTAAAGGAATAATGGAGGTGAATGAGGCAAACCCGCAGAGCTTTGGCTGTAGCCACCAAACAGTGTTGATGTGGGTGCTATATCATTACAGTATATGATTACAGCAAAGGCTAAGGGAGGTGTTTTGGCTAACGTGACTGCCAGTGTGACTTATTGCTGGTATAAATTTTCTGCATGATTGATGTTTCTAAATCCTACCAATTTGGGGTGCCATCACTTAGATGGAACACTGTTTCTGGAGCATATGAGAGCTGCCACATTAAATTTGCACTTCCCCAGCGCCGCCTGAGCCACTGCTGACTAGCCAGTCCTTGCTGGAACAGATCATGTACACAGGGCTCAGAACAGGAAGCAGCTTCGCGTCAAGACCCTCAAACTCTGTGGAAGGCTAGGAGCTGGCAGTATCTGTTTGAAAAACAAGCCCAACCCTGTTTGACCCTCCAACTCCCTGGCGTGCAACTTCTTACCTCATTTCTGACACCTCAGTGGGTCCACCCTCCTCCAGACATACAGAAGAATGCTCACATAGCGGATAACACTCTTACAAGGGTCATCCAACCTTTTTTTTAAGTCAACCCTCTGATAGTGAGCTGTAGTGAAATGACTTCCTCTTGTTTGTTATCTTACAGAAAGGATGAAAAAGATATTTGGCACACACAGAGATGTGAGTGAGAGCACCGCTCTGAAAAGTCTCTCTTTTTCTCTTTGCAGCGGTTCTGGGCCAAACTCTGTGATCCAGGCTGCATGGCAGAGGTAGCTCCTGCCCAGCTGGAATAATAAGAGCCTGGATGACACTTCCTCCATAAACATTAGTGGGGAGAGGTCGGGAGGGGGGTCAGCAAGCCTCGCTAGTAGGCCTGCCTGTGACATGGAGCACCACTCGCAAACAAAAGGTGGAAGAAGGGACGAGGACAGAAGGGCTGTTGGCAACACTTGAAACGCACTCCTCACTCGATGTGTCAGTTGCTGTCAAAAGAACGCCCCCCTCTCGAGCTGTAATGAGCCAGGAGGCCAGCCACTGTATGTGTGTCAAGTCATGTCAGTTTATTTATAGAGCATCTTAAACAAGCAATGACGAAAAGTGCTTCACAGACTAATTTAACAATAAAATGACATAGGTAGATAATAACTAACAGACAAAGATGAAGTGATTGCATGGTTAAATGAATAATTAATGGGCAAATGTAAACATAATTGTGATGAGATGGGATTTTAAAGTGGTAAGAATTGGAAAGATCTGAGAGTCAAGAGTAAATTGTCCCGCAGTTGCAGAGCAGCAATGGAAAAAGCTTGGTCACCTTTGGACTTTCGGCTGAAAATATTAATTAATTGATGAGATGATCTACAGCAGCAAAAAAAAAAAAGAAAACAAAAGAAATCAATCACAATTAAAGCCATTTTCTATTGCAAAAAAAAAAACGAGCTTTTCTGTGATTTACATTATTGTATACTGAATATCTTTATGGTTTGAACACAGATCTTTTTAAAACTCCATCCTGGGCATCTTAGGAAATTTTTATCTTAGACATTTTATCAACCAAATCAACTGATTAATTGATTAGTTGAGAAAATAATCAGTAGATTCATTGACAATAAACAAAAAGTGCGAGGAATAGAGGAATCTTTTATTTAGTAACCACTTAAGCGAGAAAGCTTCCTCCTTTCCTGATACCTCAAGGATTCACCCGATTGGGATTATATTGGGCCATTAAACAGCTGTTATCAGTGTTTTTTTTTTCTTTTCTGTATTCCACTTACCAGGGAAGTTGGCGGTCAGAGCTGAGTATGATGTCACCCCAGAGTTGACTGCGTTCCAATGCAACAAGTTGGAAACCAATCTGTTAGCAGCATTAGTTCTGGCAAGTTTAGCCACTTTTAGCAATATGCTGTATCTTGCACACACAAAAACTGTAGCAACGTGTCCACAAATAGAGAATGGACAGCATTGCATGTGTGATGAGACACAAATAAGACAGAAGTGCCAGTAACAGTATATTACTACAATTTGTACTACTGTTGATGTATAGAGCAGTCATATTGGATTTTGAGGTGGGGATTGATGAGGGTCCTCCGACTTTTTGAGATGAAATCTGACTTCAGGGGATGCTCCAGGTAAAAAATTCACTTCCTAGTCCAACTAGAATGCACCATTAGCCTTACAGACACAAGGTAGAAGGGGCCTGCTGCATCTATTATTCGATTCAAAGGCCATTATCAGGCTATTAAATTATCTTTTGCATATCAAACATTGTGAAACAGTTGCTGTCATTAGGCCATTAAATGGCTGTTTGCATATCCAACTTTGTGAAACGGTTGCAGTCTCATTAGGTTTTAGGTTTAGGCACAAAAAGTTTGTGTTCAGGTTTAGAAAAATATATCATGGTACATAAGCTGAAACAGCCAACTCTGGTTAAAATATGTCAGCACTGAATTTTGGTTCCAGATGGAACATGAACCCAGCTCATGATGAAAGTCCTGTGATTGTTTTGACTCTTCACTGCCCCTCCCTCCTTCCACCCAACATGGACTTTCTCGCTCTTAATACTATGTCACCTAACTTTCTCCTTTGCTCCTACTACACCCATAAGAGGTCACCACCTAACAATAAATATCAACGACCGTGTCATGGTCTGATTATGGCAGTAGATGTGGCAGGTCCCTTTTAACCCATATCTACAATGCATTTACCCACTGATAATGGCCAATTGATGGCCTGACTCTTGCCTCTGCATTTTGTTGTAGGCATTTTGGCTGTAAACTAGCTAGCAATAGAAGCCCTGACCATGTGTGTGAGTGTGCCTGTGGGTGTTTATGTTTATATACCTCCTTTTCCTCTCATTTCTGTACATCTAAAGAACTGCACTTCTACAAATGTGTCTTTGTGTCAGTTCAAAGAGTACCTGTGTCTCGTTGTGTCTTTCCATTGACTCAAAATAGACTAGAGTAGAACTGGCTCAGTGCTGTGGTGCATCCTGAAAGCTGACTGCAAGTTGCGCAAAACAGCATTGTGATCTAAAAGGGGACAAGTTGTGAGAAGGTAACTTTTTTTGAGGATTGTAGATATTTCAAAGCAGATTAGAGACTGACAGGAAGTTATTAGATACAGTCAGCTTTATGTTCTTTTTTTTAATATATGTGCTTGTATGTTTATGAGAAAAACAATAGAAGGAAGACAGACTTCAGCACAGCATTCGTGAATGGATAAAATGTTTGCATGCATTTCTATGAGAGACACTAAGAATACACGGGTAAAAGGAATGAGAAATGACAGATACCACATATGCTAATTGCTTTCAGGAGCAGCTTTCGACAGCAGTCAAGACCACCCACACCTTTTTTTTGAGCATACAAACCAAATTAAAACACTTCCCAAGGGCTGCTACATTCTCATAAAACCCAAACCACAAATTTCCCAACTGTCTCCAGCTTTATCACCTACTGTAGGCGCAGACTTCCCCCATCTTTGTGGTCTTCATTAAGTCGATATCCCGTTAAGCCCTTGTTTGACCTCCTGGGAAACCCCCTATGGTACTGTATGATGTCAGGCTCAGCTGGATTGAGATCACCTGTGGCAGACAGTCAAATACCAGCCACTGTAATATGATATGTGATGAATGTTGAAGGCACAGTCCCATACTTATTTTGGCAGGGTGGGGTGGGGGATTTATTCTGTCCCAATCACATCACTGTAAAGACAAGTTATGTTTTATCAATTGCTTTGGTTTGTCAGCCATGAAAGGAGGAGGATTTGCACTTGTCGGCCAAACGAAACCCAACATTTTTATCTGACACTTTGTGTGGAAACTGTTAGTTATTTCTGTGGATCACCACACATTAATTTCCAGCTAATTCCGACTCTGTTGATAAGAAATAGAATTACACCATTTGATACACATGACTTGAGCCTGTAATACTTTATCACCAATCGAGGATGCAAAAGAATCCTAATTGTGTTTTTCATTTGGACAAATTTGTCTTTGGCCCCTGCCTTTTCGAGAAGCAAAAGTAATTATCTCTCACACGCAGGCTTAATATCACTTTGGAAAATGTGCCAAATTAAGCAGCACTGTGATGAAGTTGCACCATTAAATGTGTTGGCAGGAGTGGTAGTTCCACAAAGTGAAGCACATCAAGTCAATGTTTCAGGGCCACATGGATGACACAAAGGCACATCTCCTTGTCATCAGTCTCAGTCTGTTAATTGCAGTAAATTACTTCTTTGGAGGTTTGTTAATACAAAAAAAAAAAAAAGGAAAAAGGAGTATGAAATAAGCATGTTGATGTGATACTTTGACACAAATGTGTCCTTACTGTAAGGCCCTATATTTAACTAGTGGTAAGCTGGCAGAATTGGCCCATGATGTTGCACCTGTGTTTGTTTAGCTATTATAGTCTCAACAGAATGTCACTTTTGCACTGGTTCACACCAACATGTTCTCATTCGAAGTCACATATTGCTTCTTTGTCTGTGGACATTGTCGTCTACATATCACACGTTAGGTGTCCCTCTGTATCTGCTGTTGATGTTCTGGGATGCTGCAACTAACACTGGGATGTCAACAAAAGCACTTGGTTAGGTTTAGAAAAAAAAAACAAAACATCATGGTTTGGCTCTACATTCATACGGGAAGCAAACACCAGGCTCCAGGTTAAAGTCCAGGGTCTGTTGGACGCATCCATCTTTCCACCCACGTACCCACCCTACTAGGACTTTCGATTTTCTTGTATTCCGTTGGTAGCAGCAGTGATAAAAACGTCTGCCGGCTGGTGCACAAAAGAAAGAGGTGCACAACGCCGTAAAAAAGTGGCCTTTGTGTGTTGTTATCTTACGTAGATGTCCACTGACATAGCGCCGGTATGTGACGACTTAAGTTGGTGGCGGCATCAACATTTGCTGTATTATACTGCTGTGAAAGGTGCTTTTCTCTGTTGGTATCTACCACCCAGGTTACTGCCGAGCGGCAGTATTTGATTTCAGGATGAGAGAGGGCTGTTCATTCTTGACCTTGACCTGACGCCATCTAGCGGCATATTGTAGTACCGTGACAGGTGTCGTCCTGTGGCATTATGAACTCATGCTGCCTGTCTGTGTATCATACTGCCACAACAGGTGCCATCCGGCCAACTAGCAGCGTATCATAGCACCACAAAAGGTACTATCCAGCCGTGTTACAGGCTGACGCCACCAGGCAGAGTGTCACACCTCCGTAATAGGTGACTTTTGGCACTGGTGTCTGATGCCGAAATCACTGACAAAGCAGTGGAATCTGATGACTTCAGAATAAGAATGGGCTGTTCACACAGTCATGTTGGGTGTGTTATATATTTTCTACCTGGACATTATTTGGAGAGACTCTGCATTAGACAAACAAATGGGCCCCATTATTTTTACACCATTATTATATGAGAAAAATGTCATTAACTCACTGTTGTGCAGCTTTTAAAGAATACACGCTATGTTAGAATATAATGTGATAAAATAAAAACAATACTGATGACAGAGAAATATAAATTAGAAAATATTTGAAAGTAATAAAGTGACGGTTGAAATTACATTAAGTAAGCGAAGATCCCTTCAAAGTCTCCCAACGAAATAGGCTGTAAGTCTTTATGTATGGATGTTGGAGTATTATACAGGGTTTGCAGGGATAAGCGAGCTTGAGCTCCAAAAATAATTCTACTGATTCATTACTGCAATAGCCATGCTGCTGACATTTGTAATGTTTTCCTGCTGAATAACACATTTCCTGCCAATTTTATGACACAGGGATATTACTAAGCTAGCTGTTGTTTTTTTTTTTTGTACGCAAACATAGGTGGAAGTGGTTAAATGTGTAAGATGGGGAGAGCGGGGTCAGTTGGGACATGTGTATCAACACAAAATAACTTCTCATTATTCACAGTGATGTTTTAAAACACATAATATATATTTTGTATTGTACTTGTAAACACAACTCAAAATATCATCAATTTCTTAAGTATCTCCAGAAAACAGTACATTCAAAATCTCCTGAGATGAATATTCTGTTAGAATATAAATAGGATGTATTAAAAGCTGGTTGTTTCTTTAGAAAATTAATTAGAAAAGTATTTTCTTCTTCATTTTCCAGGATTACACAAGGATTTCTTTTGGGTTTTTTTTTTTTAACATAACCAATATACCATCTTTAAACACAGTTTAATCACAAATTATGTACTTAATGATTAAAAAACTGAACTGTGCCTTGCCCTGCCTCCTTGCCTTACAGTCTGCAAGGCTTGTTAAAAGAAGGGGGGCATAGCTCTACTGCAGTCAATTTTGCATGATATGGAACTCTGTAATTGGCTGTTAGACATCCCATCACATGCATTTGTGGATCTGGGTGGAGTCATATGACAATATTCAAAGATCTAGACATCCTTAAAAAAAATACAGAACTTACCCAGAACAAGATTTCCAACTGAACCTACCCACTGTCCCAACTGTCCTGTCCCAGCTGTCCACTAAAGTGGATATTGGACTCAAACACATCTTCAAATGAATCCTAATTTTGTCCTCCTAGTTGTGTAAATAGACAACTGTTTGTAAACAAGATGTTAACTGTAGCCCATATGGCCAAAGTGTGCAATGTGATGTGTTGTGGTGGAGTTTTTTTCCCCAAGTGGCCAAAAACAGCAACAAGGAAACATTGCAGCTGTAAAAAAGAGTTATGTTAAACTGTGCTATGGAAACTTTGTGGATGATATCAGTAGCTGAGGTGGGGGGTGGAGAGATACTCCATTCAGCTTATTATTTCAATTACCCCCACACCCACCCCCCCTTCCTCTCCTCAGTGCAGGCTTTGCACATGATGCTATATGAAGTACTCAGTGGTTCAGCTCAAGTATTCACTCTGAAACCAGGCTGCTTAACTGTAACATAAAA
>JAPZEB010000005.1:28595693-28607645 GCA_029783705.1 Chaetodon striatus
ATGCAATTCTGAGGTCCCCAAACTGGACCCCTTCCTCACCCCAGCTGCGCCTCGAGATCTTGTCCATGAAAATCACAAACACGATTGGTGACAAGGGACAACCTTGGTGGAGGCCAACACCCACTGAGAACATGTTTGACTTTACACCAAGTATGCGGACACAGCTCTCACTTTGATCATACAGGGACCAGATGGCTCGTAGCAGCGAGCCCGGCACCCCGTAGTCCCGCATTACCTCCCACAAGACCCTCCGAGGGACACGGCCGGAGGCCTTCTCCACGTCTACAAAGCACATGTCGACTGGATGGGCAAACTCCCATGACCCCTCCAGCAGCCTCGCAAGGGTAAAGAGTTGGTCCACTGTTCCACAGCCAGGAAGGAATCTGCATTGCTCCTCCTGAATCTTAGGTTCGAATCTTAGACGTTCTCAGTTCACCCTCACTACACGTTTGGGTTTACCAGGTCTGGCCAGCAGCCTCCCCCGCCATCTCATCCAACTCACCACCAGGTGGTGATCAGTTGACAGCTCTGCTCCTCTCTTCACCTGAGTGTCCAAGACACACGGCCACAGATCTGATGATAGAACCACAAGGTCAATCATTGATCTTTGGCCTAGGGTGTTCTGGTACCAGGTACACTTATGAGCCTCCCTGTGCTTGAACATGGTGTTTGTTATGGCCAGTCCATGACTTACACAGAAGTTTAATAACAAAACACCACTCGGGTCCAGATCAGGTAGGCTGCTCCTCCCAATCACCCCCCTCCAGGTTTCTCCATCATTGCCCACATGAGCATTGAAGTCCCCCAGGAGAACTATAGAGTCCCCAGCTGCCACCCCTTGCAGGACACTGCCAAGAGACTCCAAGAAGGCCAGGTACTCCGCACTGCTGTTCGGTAAGTATGCACAAACAACAGTCAGAGAACTTATCTTTGCGACCTGCAGTCGCATTAAGGCAACCCCCAACACGGCGGCACTCAGCCTTGTGAGTATCCCCACACCCTTCCGGTGCCTCTCACCCTGAGCAACTGAGCGACACCAGGGATCAGCATGCCAGTGGCCCCACCCCTGCCTGCTGCCCGGCACACAATGCACCCAACCCCGATTTCTGTCCCTGCGGGTGGTGGGCCCACAGAGTGACGGCTCCATGTTATCTGTTCAGGCTGAGCCTGACCAAGCCCCATGGCCTAAGGCCCGGCCACCAGATGCTCTCCTACCAGGTCTGGCTTCAGGAGGGGCCCCATACCAGGCAAGGTGCTCATCACTCGAAAAGTCCATGTCATCGAGGTCTTTGAATCTGGTCCCTCCCCTGGAACCACTTTGCCTTGGGAGACCCTACCAGGGGCTATTAGCCCTGGACAACACAGCTCCCAGGTTCACAGAGACATGCAAACCCCTCCACCACGTTGGGGTAGCGATTCTTGAAGGAGAAAAAAAAAAATTGCAGTCATTTGAACTAACTGCAGTTATTTTAATTGATTTTGCAGTTGTGATATTATTTGCAATTTTAGGGGGGAAAAAAAATCACTTTTACACCATTATCCTGATTTTCATTGAAAAACATGATTATGGTGTGAATTCTGCAGGGATCTGTACCAAACAAATTTGTTTTCTAGTCTGACAGATGACAGCATGACTATATTAATTTACAATATATTTTGACAGAAACATCGTGTTCTCCTTGTGATTTTGATAAAATTTCAATTGTTTCTACTTCGGTTTTTACACGTTTAAGGATTTGTTTCCTTGGTTTGCATCATCATTTATAGTATTGTAATAAAACAGATTTCCGTATAAGGCTCTGTGTCCTTTGGTTACTCATGTTGCTCTTCCCCCGATATAAAGAACCTGTGTTCAATGAAAAAGACTCCTGGAGATCCACGACTCCTGCTAATCAAACTTGTTGCATAGTTGGTTTTATCTGGTTTTAAATCAGTCAGTATTTATTGTTTTAGTAAACCACTATCTCCCTCACCACGTAGTACTTAACCACACAGCTAGAGAAGACATCCATCCAAAAAAGTTTCAGAGCCAATACTTGGTCAAGATACATTTGTATTGTCCCACAGCATTAGCTAACTTTTCAGATACCTATAGAAAATAACTGAAAGATGCATTTTGTTTATTCAAAAAATAAAAAAATAAACAGCTCTCCTGGGAAATTCCTCTTGTTGGCAAGCTGTGGTATAAATAATCACAGATCAAGAGTGGATCTAGGTACATAAATATTAAATTATGTCTTCAGTGGGAAAAGAGTGGCTGTGGTGTAGATCAATAAACACCACCTCAACAGTATCTACATGTCATTATTTAGTACTGGCAGGCTGCACATGTAGCATGTGTAGATTTCAGTCAAATCGGTATACAGACATCTCCCCTGAGTAAACATTAGTTCTCATATTTTCCACAGGGAGCTGATCAAAGTTGAAGTGCAGCACTGAAACAGAAATGTGTTTTTCTTGATTCCTGATAAGATGTAAAGGAGCACTCTGCCTTCTCATCTAACTGTTACCCCAGTCATCCTGGTACTGTAGAGACATTACAAACAAATCATCTACATCTGGTAATAACAGCTGTCACTCAAATATATATTTAGAAAGTTAATGAGATAAACATGTACCTCCTGCAACTGTGAACTTTGCTAATAACACACAAGGAACTTCTCATCATGTTAGCAGAAGTCAAATGTGGCTGAATTAATCCAAGCTACCATGATACAGTATTAGCTTGCTAAACTGATCCTGGTCATTTCCATGCAGCTAACATACTCATTTGATCTGACTAACTGACAGTGCTGAAACTTTAAATTAACTACACATAAACTTTGTTATATGTTTTTGACAAAACATCCATCAGGAAAATGTCAGAGAGGGATCTTTTATTGGCCAGTAAGAGCAGGGGGAAAGATTACAGAAGAGTACAGGTGGGCATGTGAATATTTCATTATGATACACTTCAGATATCGCTCACCCACGACTAACAAATTGTGGATCAGCGTTACACTTAAGTGTGTAACTACACTCCAAGGTGTTTCTCACCAACACATCGCAGCATTTCCGAGTATCTTTTGAGTAACCAAATCTGGGTGCTTTTCATCGACACATTGCAGAATTTCTCACTGACACATTGTAGCATTTCTCTCTGACACATTGCACAATTTCCTAATTTCTTAATGTCTTTTGAGCTACTAAACATGGGTGTTTTTCATAGACACATCATGGCATTTCCTAGCATCTCTACAGCTACCAAACCTGGGTGTTTTTGACCGACACATTGCAGTAGTTTCTAGCATCCTTAAAGCCACCAAGCCTGCACTTTTCACCACCACATCACATCATTTCCAAGTGTCTTTTGAGTGACCAAACCTGGGTGTTTTTCACCAACACAACGCAGCCTTTCCTTGTGCCTTTAGAGCAACCAAACCTAGGTGTTCTTCATTAACACATTGTGGCCTTTCCTAGTGTCCTATGAATGACTAAACATTGGTGTTTTTTACAGAGACATCGCAACATTTTCTTAAGTCTTTTGAGTAACTTAACATGGATGTTTTTCACCAACACCTAATGGCATTTCTTAATGTCTTTACAGCGACCAAACTTGGGTGCTTTTCACCCATTTGTTGCAGGGTTAACCAGCATCTTTTGAGCAACCAAACATGGGTGTTTTTTACCAACCCATCCCTAACCATAACGACGTGTTTTTTGTGCCTAAACCTAACCACACCTTCACCACTGCATGTTGAGTAAAGTTTAAATGTATCCACCAAAAAATAATGTACAATGTTATGTATCTGTAGTTGGCAGAAATGTTAAATGCAAACATGTTTTCTTCTAATTTGCCCTATAGCTTTTCAAAACAAACTGACAGATCAAAATTGCTCAAGTGGGGTTACCCCCTCTTTATTCGTATATTTTCTTGCCTGAACTGTGCAGATGTGTAACACAGAGTAATAGCAACACTGTAGGCTTGATCTTATGTTTTTTTTTTATTTAAGATAGACACACAACTGCTTACTTGCCATACACATACTGTACATCTCAAACAGCCTGGAAGAGACAAACACAGAAAAATATGGGAATGTATGCCACAACACTGAGACAAGGCATAAGCCTGTTTGTGATGAGTTTTTATACTTTGTACAATCATTCAGTCAATTAAAACACTTTATGTAATCTTGGCCATATGAAAATAGGCATACCAGGAATTACATTCCACTCCTCTGGTGTCAGTCGCCTGCCAATTTCTCTATGTATTTATCCAAATATGTGTTTCATGTCTTATTATGTTGAGTGTTAAAACAGCAAGAGAGGGAAGGTTCTAAGGAACAAGAGACGTCAAAAACAATCACCTTCACTGAAGTGTAATATTTCCCAGTGAAGCTGGGAATGTGTCTCGTTTAGGGGGTGCTACCCAACAGGGTGACAGGGGCCCTGTCCAACTACTTTTTTATTTGGTCTCAAAACACATTTGTCAATCAACCAAGTTGCAATACAGGGACGAGCTGTCAGGAGACACTAGTCTTGCCTTCTTCCCTTAGAGTAACCAACACAAACAAACAGTTTTGGATTACAAAGATGACAGCGTTCTTTCTGAGTGCACCTCTGAAGGCCCTCTGCAGGGAGACAGGGAACATTCCTTCATGTTTTCTTCTCTCTCATTAAAGAAATGAAGCACTGTATGATTCCTTTATTCAACTGTGTTTGTTTAAGCTGTTTTTTACGTCTGTATATACTTTTCATGTCAGTAAAATTGCATTGTAATTCACACTTGTGTGTTTATACACGCATCTCACAGTGTCTTAGCTGGAAATGCTCTAACCTTAGTGATGGCATATAGGTGTTTGCTCTCCTTTCATTCTGTGCCTGCCGTCAACATCAAAGCAGTAATTATGCAATAAACTGTTAAAGGCTCTGCGTCTCCAGTCTGATGCTGTCAGGTGTGGGATGGTTTTGCCTAAAGGTTTGTCTTGTTTGTAGTCTTTGATTGTGGTGCTGCTGTCCTCACACCAGTCAGTATAAATGAAGGGCTGTGTCGGTGCGGTGGTTACACTCAATGTGTGGCATTGGAATGAGGATTGTTGGGAGTTGTTAGAGAGCTTGAACTGGCAGGTTGCTGTTGTAATTGGCATGTAAACATATTTGCTTTGGTTTTCAAGTCTGGAACAGTAAACACAGATAAGCATGCAGAATCCATCCACATGTAGACACACACAGTGCCATGCAGTTCATCAGTATTTGAAGAGTGAAACATTGTTTTGTTGTGCTGGCTTTGCAACTCCAGCACACTGAATTTACAATGAAACAATGAATTTCAACTTTAATTTCAGATTGTGGAAATTGTTGCCCTTTTTTTTTTTTTTTTTTTTTTTTTACATAGTTTTGCAAACTGAATCTCAATGAAGTCAACATTAAAGGGCTATTTCGAAAAAAATTACATTGTAATTCCATCGCACTGCAAGACTCACAAGAGGAACATTTTTTTTAAAGGGAATAGCCAAAAATAAAGCAGCAGAGGCTGCAATATAACTGATGTCAAGTCCCTCATATGGGTTCAAACCTTATTCTCCATTTTCCATAATGCATCTTACAGCATGCATTCAAAAACAAAGCAGCAGAGGCTGAAATATCCTGACGTCAAGTCCCTCATTTGGGTTCAATCCTCTATCCTCCATTTCCCATAATGCATTTTACAGCATGCTTTCATCAGCCCCCCGTTAGACATCCATAACTCTGTCAAACTCCACTGTCCTACTTTTTAACAAATACATTCTTTCTGAAAGAGTTTAGATAGCCTAAAGACATCACTGTGGCATCATCTGGGTTATGTTTCAGATTTGATAAAGCTCCTCAAGTTCTACAAATTATATAACACAGGTGTTTTTTACAGGGTGTGTAATACTTGAACATGATTAATAAACATACTTTTAAGCCCAGTTCAGACCAGAGATCTGCTACAAGATGAGTTCAATCAGGCAACTACTTGCAATGCACCATTCTGCAACATTCAAAAACCTGCCAGTTCACACCAATGCAACTAGATAAGACAGTGTATCATCTCTAAGCAACAACTCCTTGTACTTCCATTGTGATTTCCAGCTTTTCAGGCTTATTTTGTGTCTGAATAAATTTGATATAAATTTAATAAGGATAGTGATAGTGAGATACTGGCTACAATTGCCTTTGTAGTAATGGTGAAACAGTGAATAACAGAAAAAACAAGCATCAGATGCCTATATATATATATATAACCCATGCCTATAATAAGTCAATTCGAATGTGTGTGGGAGGGGGCATTAGCACATACAGCAGCCACTGGTGATTTGACCAGCTGAGTTGCAGGCGACACCCTCAGCTGCACCGCTGCAACTTTTCTGTGCAACATTCTAAAAGAGTTTCATGTAATTGAAAATCTTTGTTCTGACCTGGGCTTTAGGTGTAATTGTTGGAAGCCCTATTAATGTATGAATGCAAATTCTGTCTGGTGAGATGTTTAAAACACAAGCTGTCATGATCCTGGGTTTTGCTCATGTTTGTTTCCTGTTTTATACTGAAGGTCACTCTCCTCATGAGTCATGTCTTGTTTTCCTACCTTTGTCTGTTTCCCACCTGTTTCCATACAGTGCTTCTCAAAGTCAAGGATGTTTCCATGGTAGGACGGGTCCTTCCAAGTCAGGTCCTACAGAGGCTAGGCAAGACTAGCATTTGGTGAACACACCTTGGAACAGGCGACCCAGTGCCCAGAGGTGTGCATCATTCAAGAGGCCCTGCCTTCAATTCCGGAAAACTGTGCGCAAAGAATTGTGGGTACTTTAGGCCCGCTGAGGATACACACATGCATCTTTGAAAATTCTCTAAGGGATGATTCGTCCCTCACTAGAATTAGAAGGATCCCCAAAATCGGAACAGTCCTTTGGCAAGATTTGATGATGTAGCCTCTTTGAAATTCAGCTGTTTAAGGATTCTTCCTTGACTCTGAGAGGCACCAATGCACTCCTACTTTACCTCAGTCTCATTAGTCCTTCCCTGTTCCAGAGTGTTCCCTACACATCTGTCTTGTATTCGTCTTGTTTACTCAACCCTAGTGTTACCTACCACACCCATGTTGTCTTCATTGTCAGTCAGTCCCTGTGTTTCCCTCCTTTTGTCTGTGCACGCCTATCCCAGCCGTGTCTTGATCTTGTGATTAGTTCTCTGTGTATATATACCTATGTCTTTCCTTTTGTTAGTTCGTCTGTGTTCATAGTCACACTCCCTTCTTAGTTGTCTTTGCCTGTGTTGGTCTCTTGTGTTCTTTGTTGGATTGCTTCCCTGTATTTATTGTGATACCCTGCTTTGTTTTTTTGTTTAGGTCTTTTGTAGTTTGAGTTACGTCTGCCAACATCTTCAGGTTTGTTGCCTGTATGATTTGGATGCATTCTACCAGCTGCATTAAAGCATACTTTGTTTAATGCACATGCCTGCCTGCTGTTCTCAAAAGTACTATCATATGTCAGTCTTAAACTTTTAACCATCACTCATATCAGCTAAGCTTTCACAAGCATTCTCCTGTATCTCTGCATGCACATACCACCCTCATCTCCCAACACAGCTTTGTGCTTTTATTTCTACTCTTGTGAGGACCCTCACTGACATAATGCCTCACCATTACAAACCTCAACCCAACCCTGTCCCTAAACTTAATTCTGATTCCAGGATAAGGCCAACAAACAAATGCCATAAAATTACTAGCAAAGCTGCATTGAACTGAAGTATCGGTCGCCTGTGTCATTCATTTTACCTGTGTTTTACCTGTGTTCTACAGGTTTGTGAAATTTTTAAACTTGCATTACTACGTACACACATTGTCAAACATCTCAAATGAGTGTTGATTTTGTGAGGGTAGTTGTTGCATTTATATGGGTTTTTTTGACCAGTAGAGAAGAAAGTGTTTTTCTTTGTTCTTTTAATGTGACCTAAGATGTCTCCAGCTGTAAACTTTATTGAGATGAATGTACAACATACATTGTGGTCTTGTTTTTGGCTCCAGCACATTTCATTTTAGGTTAACTCATATTTTATAGAGGTAACAGCTTGTTTTAAATTACTACATTGATATTACAGTTTTGGTGAATTCCTAAATATGTTTAGTGCCCTAAAAGGTTACTTTGCAAGTCTTCAGCTCATACATTTCTTCTAAAATAGCATGCAATTGTCATTACATGCAACTGTTTTTGTTATTTTTCACTAAATGTGAGTTTAAATAAGGGAACATGTAAGGACCGTCAGAGTCTTCATGTCTTCATATTGTTTTCTCATAGTATTGTGAACTAAACATGAACACAGCTCAGTTTTTAAACTGAATGAGGATGAATTAATAGAGTAAATCACTGGTTGGACTCCATTATTTTTACTGTAAAGAGAGAATTTGTGTTTTATCTGAAAGTAAAGGAAAAAGATAACTACTGTAAAACTAGCTTAGGTATTTTGTTTTATTTCTGATATTGTGAATTGGCAAATAAATTCCACAGAGCAAAGCTGCATTGAACTAAAGTATCGGCCGCCTGTTTTGTTCTTTTCTCCTGTTTTATACAGGAACCTTATCTGTATATAGGTTCTCAGCCTGAGACCTTTAACACTTCCACAACACACACACAGTAGTGTTAAGGCAAAAAAAGAACATGGTTAGGTGTAGAAATTAATTACAGGGTTTGGCTTTATTAACATACTGAACACCGGCCTCCCAGGTGAAAGTCGATGGTTGTTGGACCTGTCCGCCACCATTCCCACCCACCTTACTCAAACAATTTGCACCCTTAACTTACGTTATTGTCTGGAACCAATGAGTTTGGGACTATGAGCCACAGACAGGGTATAGCAGCTAGGTAGGACATTACTGAAATTGCATTATTGGTTGTTGTCTTTTTATAGGATTTGTTGACAGTAAGAAAAATATAGAAAAAACAGTATTATTCTTTTACTAAACTGAAGTCTTAAACTCTCACAAGGTCTAAAACCGAAACTGGTCCACACAAAGATACACACACTGTATTCTACTTCGCCAGATGTGATAATATCAGGTTTCACTGGACACCTGAGTGAAAAGAACAATAACAGCATGATTCACAATCAGTGGTTCACTTATAGTCTGATCCTTTACAGCTCCATGTGGAAGTCTGCTGTCTTTCTTTAAAATTGGCAGGAATTTCTCCTTTTTTTCCATTTGAAAGTGCAGTTTTTCACTTCCAATGTTCCACCACTTTTACGACACACTTCCTGCTATTTTGATGTGGACTGTGAGACTGTGTTTACTCAGTGCAGAGGCCGGGAGTAAGAAACGGATGTGTGCTTCGGGGAGTTGGAGGGAGGATCTTGTGACCTGCCGATCACAAGACAAGTGCACTGATTATCTTTGGACTCAGATGTGGACATATTTACCACAGGAAGTGTGACAAGGAGTGTGTGTCCATGGATCCAGACCACATTATGTATAAGAGCTTCTTATTTGCAGAGGCTAATGGTGAAAAAAATGAAATATAAAGTGTGTGTGGGAGAGGAGGGGTGTTTTTATAGAGAAGTCGACACAGGGAAAAAGAGGAAGGCTGGCACAATGGTGCAGGGTCGCTGTGGTGATTGTCATTTCTGGCCACCACGCCACGCCTTGATATTAACAATAGACTGCATCCGCTCTGTAGGCAGCTACTCCATATAAACCAGGAAACTGACAAGAATGTCTCCATACTCAGAATAAAAAATAAAAAAAAAGCCAGGCTGAATGCAGACAGGAATACTTAGAATGACAATCTAACTCCACAAGTACCTCGCAGAAGTAGTAGTAGCAGCAACTGCAACTGCACCATCCAAATTTTCCATTTATATTCAGGAGCAGACGGACGGCTGTGGGAGAATGTATGAGTGGAGGAGCAGTGGTAATGTAGTGCTACCAGTCAAGCTTAAGTCTGCTGGAAGACTCAACCTGCATGAGCACATTTCATTTTCCATGCATAAGATATTGCAGGGCTGTGTTTGTATAATGCAGGCCATACTGCTTCCCTTCCTTACTCTATTACTTGTGGTCATCCACATAATCAAAAATGATCACTGCATTTCAGATTTAGTCCCATGTTCCAGTATTTATGCATGCATAGTCTCACTGGGACACGCAAATCTGAGCTGGTGAAACTAGGTTACCTGTCAGGAAAACTTTCATAAACTTTATCCTTTTTTCTGCATGTACGTCTATATCTGCCAGTTGCGACAACATTGCGATGCCTGCTATTGTTTTCACCTTGTGAGTCTGAGTCTTAGAGTGTTTGTGTGTGTGTGTGTGTGTGTGTCAGTCATCATGGCAAAATGTGATCCTGGAGACACCTATTGTAGCTGGAACTACCACGGAAGAGGTTTTGAGTACTTTGGTTTATGTGTCAGATTTTGTTAATGTGATAGTATCAGAACTGAGCACAATCCAACCATCCAGTGTTATCTGCATATCTGGAGTGGGGTCAGGGGGGCAGCAAGCTATGGGCTAATTTGCTTTGTTAGATACAGAGATGGATTAATCAGCTTTTGGCCCCTACTTTGTGTTCATTTCATCTAAATTTGTGCATGTTTTCTGAAAGCTTACGAATACTGACGAAATGGAGCAGTACCCCCAGAGATCATAGGGTCAGCGTAGTTCACGTGAGATATGACCACAGGAGATGACGGAGAAATTTAAATAATGGTCCTCACGTAATCCTCACGTCTATTTAATGGCCGCCACTGTCACTTTGTTTGTTGTGTGAAACTTCGAAACAGACGTGTATTTAAGTATGTAAAGGGAGTATAAATGAGACCTAAGCAAGGCAATCCAGACATACCTCTCTCTAGCAAGGTTTTCCAACTCCTCCTGGGAGATCCCAAGGTGTTCCCAGGCCAACTGAGATATATAATCCAATCCCTGTCCCTCCATCGACACGCTATTAAAGTAAGTAATGTTAGTAAGTTAGTAATGTTACCTGACAAACAAGGTAATTTGTAATGATGATCATGTCAACACAGGACAAATCGGTCAAGATCTGGAAAAAAAACATCACTTGTCATCATTTTGTATGGATCACATCCAACATGAGTTTCAGTTTTCTGATACCTGCTGCCCGCAGGTTCATCCAGCCCTTTTCTGTGGTCACTTTCTTCTATGTCCAAATCATGGAATATATGGATTTTGCACTTCCTGTCTTCCAGCTGAGTTTTGCGTATCATAGGAGTCACGTGATTGCAAATAACCTATTCTTTAGGTCACTACCCAAAGCTCATGACTATAAGAGAAAGCCAGAGTGTAGATGGACTTGTAAATCAAGAGCTCTGCCTTCAGGCTCAGTTCCTCCTTCACTCCGACTTTCCAGTGCAACACCCTCATCACTGCTGATGCTGCACCAAACAACCTGCCCATCTACCGCAAGACCCCAAGATATTTCTGGCGCTTAGTGTAGTAACTTACTCCTAACCCAAAGGGGGCAATCCACTTTTTTTTGGCTGAGATCCATGGCTTCAGACATGAAAGTACTGTGCAAGATGCAGTCACAAAACTTGACAGATGTGAACTTGAGATCATATGAAGGAGTTTGAAGATAGGTGTGGTCCAAGCAAGGGAACTGGATGTAGGGGATAGGAAGTAGGGAAGGGACCATTTGCAGCCCACTTTATGCCCCTGACCAACGTGAGCTTAAAGTTGTGGATTGCTGTAGCATAGCTGGACTAATCCATCCTAGAGTCTTCAGTTTTTACTTCTCTTTTTCATATTATAAACTATTTATCCACATTTCACTGCATGAAAAGTGGGATTTTCATCCCTGTAAACGCTCGGAAATCTCACTAATTTTTGGCAGTTAATGACAATTTACAGCCTGTTAACGTTGCGTTCGCCTGTGCCACAAATTGACGGTAACAAATCATGACGTATGTGGAGAGCTCCTGGGAGGTGCTAAGAAAAATCAAGAT
>JAPZEB010000005.1:28623185-28636784 GCA_029783705.1 Chaetodon striatus
TCACTGTTCTCTTTTTTTTTTTTTTTTTTTTGTGCCTTTCCTGTTTCATGTTTTATTTTCTATCTGACCTCTGACCTCTTCTTCTTGCCTCTTCATCTCTGTTTTCCCTGGCTGTATTTCCTGCATAGTATCTTTTTGACGACATCCTGATAAAACAAGTCAACTTTATATCTCACTTTCGGATATTTCAAATGTTGATATCTCAAATGCAGTTTTCACAGCTGACCTGTTCTCTCTTTCTTCTCCTTGGCTGAACCTGTTTGTACAAACTTTCAGAGTGAAACGGAGAGGCTATGGAGCAGAACCACAGCGAGCAAGGCTCCTTGACGTGGCCCCTCTAGGGCTCCCCTGCAGTGGGGCTGCTGTTTAATCAAGCCCCTGGCTTCAACTCCCAGCTGGCCCTTGCTCCCTTGACCCCCACCATCTGTGGAGGCTTGGGTTCATAGAACCCACACGCTCTATTATAAGCTACCTGTCCTTGAGCTCACTCCAGTTTTTACAGCAGTGTGTGTTTAGCTGACATTGCTAATCCACAGAATGTATAGCTGCTTCATCCACGCACACACTGGATGGGCATGCTCACCACACACATACAGCTAGGAGGAAAGCAGAAACCTTTTCTCCTGTGCTCTGAAATGGTCAAGGGGAGTAAGAGTGCAAAAGACAACAACAGGGATGAAGGGCAGGCACCTAAGTTAGCTTTCAGTCCTCTAACAATCATGTTAAATCTCATATTACATCTCAAAAACGACCCACTCCCCCTATTACGCAAAACTCCCAACTTGGCTCCCACAGCAGCAAAAGCAAGTCATAGCTGGAAGTAATTTTTTTTAGCTATTCTTGTCAGTTACCACTGTTTTAACTTTCTGAGTGCTCCAGATAGCATCCAGCCAGCAGCAGTAACAGCGGCTGTTACTCTGCTCCTCATCACAGGGCCTTGACCACAGAGAACGTCTTATCAGCGCCGCATGTGCCACCGATCTTAAGCCTGCGCTGATGGATTTGGCTGAGCGCTCGATGGCTGAGTTTTAAGCAGATTCATATCAGGGTGATTGAACGAGCTGGGGCTTTGGTTGGCTAGTGTTAGCACTGTTGGTGCTGTTATTGCTTACGCAAGGGGAGACAGTGACACTATAGCCACGGTGTTGGATAGAGAGGCAGAGATTTCCCTGCAGGGGGGGGGTGGAAATAGAGAAAAGAGAGGAGGCAGGGGAAGAGGAGAATGAGACACAGGGTGTTGTATATATGTGTAGAGTAGGTTAAAGTGCATATATGTAAAATGTATTTCATGTAAAATAGATACGACACAAGTGCACACGCTTTACTCCAAACACTGCTGCTTCACATACTGCAAGACTTAACATGCTTATCTCTAAAGGGAGAACAAATACACATAGTGTAACACCAGTGTCATGCTTAGCATAAGACAGTGTACAGCACCATGAACGGGGTTAATTTTTACCAGTGGGTTACACTGATTTTACAACAGCATGGAACGTGGCTCAGCCAATCACATTTAAGGATGGGTAGCACCCGTTTTATGAAGAATACTACTAAATGCTAGAACATAGTGTAACAGCAGCACAATTAGAAAAGATGCATCAGTAATATAAGTTATACATCAATATATATCCAACATTTGCTTATTTCCACTTACTTTAGCCACCAATCTTTATTGGCCATACCAGATAGAGTATGGCTGTAGCAGCCAATCTTCTGTTTAACATTGGTGTTTAACATTGGCTTAACATTAAATCAATGTTTTATTTGTAAAAATAATATTTCATATCTTTCTTTAAATGTTTTAAACTGAAATACACATCAGTGAGCTGCACTGTCTGGCATGTTCCTTCATTATCATGGACACACACACACACACACACCCACACCCACACACACACTCACACATACTGTAGTTTATTTTGACTCAGTCTCACATACACCATCTTGCTGCCACAAATGCTCATTCAAGCACCAAATGTGGATTAATCCACAGCTGAAAATGGGCCCCAATGAAAGCAGTATTTCCTCCTTTTTGAGTAGCATTTGTTAAAAACTACAGTGACCAACTTTTTAAGGAAATGACTGGGCCTTTAACAAAACAACAACAACAACAACAACAACAACAAAATACTATATTACTATGTATTTGTGACCTATATTTAGAGATTAAGGTTTTTAGTAGGAGCCAATGGCTTTTGGGCTATGCATCAAGCAATGTTGGTGGTAGTGTGTTACAAAAGTAACACTTTACAGTAATAGATTACTCTTTAGCAGTAACAAAGTAATATAACATGTTACCTACAGGATTTTGGGTAACATTATTCCATTTAAAATGTCATGTAACATGTTACTACCTAAAATAAATGTATTATGGTTTCAATTTTTCATCCATCCATGCTGCTCCACTTCCGCCACCAGTAAAAAAGTATCCCCCAAAGGTTGTTGTTTGTTTTCATGTCATTATATGCTATATTATAGGCCTCGAAGGGTGGCAGTGATCGGCACATTAGGGACTGTGTGTTTCTATGTTCAGTGTCCTAAGGTTGCCCTAAAGCAGCAGGGATAAGGATAAGGAGCTGGCCTCCACTTTGTTTTTTCCTTGTCCCAATGATTAGCACATCTGGGTAATGTCAGTATATGTTGGATATATTCCCAGTCATATCCCCTACAACTGCAGAGCAACATCGGCACATTCTTAGGCATAACTCTCTCCAGTGTTGCTGTAGCTGACCGGCACATCGAGAACTGGCAGGTGGGTCTTCCAGCTCCGGTGTATTAATTTGCGCTCATCATAGTGACTTAATCACACGTCATTCCATTTGTTTTATAACCTAAACATTTGTTTATTGTGTTTCATATCATAGGCCCACAAATATGTATCCATATCTCATAATTATCAGACTTTGATCCTCTGCCTGACCCTCCCTGTGTCCAAGGCTATTCATTTATTTAAAAAGGTCTTGGCTGTTGAATTGTGCTATATCATCAAACTATTATTAATAGTTAGCAGGGGATTTTCATACAAAGTGGTAACCACTGCATGTGAATGCATGAATGGGTCATACCTGCGCAGCACTGGATTTGAACTGTCATAAACTGGAGTTTCTGTGCTTTGATTACCTGCTGTGCAACAACATGACCCTCATCCATTTAAAATGAACATTAGTTCTTCTGAGGTCATTTTGGTGAAAGTAACACAAAAGTAGTGTAAGGAGTAACTTATTACTCTACACATAGAGTAATATTATAAAGTAAATTATGACTTTCAAATAAAAGTAACTACTAAGAAGTAATAATAATAATATAATAATATAATTATCCCAACAATTCAAGTAACCGTTACTTAAAATATTGACTTTTATTGCATTAGTTACTAAAACTGAGATGACTATTATTAGGGTAACAAATTATTAACTAGCATTTTTGAGTTGAACACACTTAAATGCAATGATTTTTGGCCTGAAACACGCCTCCTCATCAGCATTGTAGCACTTTGCCAACCTCTGATTGGCTAACTCACAAGACAACAACTGCAATGTTGGCTTCACGTCATCGGTCTCCCAAAGATGACTAAAATGACTATCTCATCTGGAAGAACAAAATAACAAATCAACAGCACTTTGTAGTTATTAGTGAACATGACACCAGTTAGTTTTCTCAACTTAAATATTTGACTTAAATGATTAATAAATAAATAAAATGTAACTAGAGTATTAAGTCATTGTAACTTAAAATGCTGAGTTAAGGGATGGAAAATAGTTGATTGTACTTGGGACTTTAAGTATAAATAATTTAATGTGTGGTCCAGCTTTTAAATCATTTTCAAATACATTCTCAAATAAATTAGTTTTGACCAATTTCTCAATACTTTTGAGGGCAATCCCTTGCCTCAGTATTTTAAAATACTATCACTATCTAGGTATCCTGGTTTAGTTAGTTTTGTTAAAGTAGAAAGGGCTAAATACTTTGCTGATATTATCTGATATTATGCTGATATTTGACGCTATTAAAATAGTCACTGTCCCATCCACAATAACATGTGATGACTTTCTAAACTTCTTCACAAGTAAAACTGATAACATTCGATCTGCTATTTCACCTCCTGTCTACAATTGGTCTGTGGTTCCTCCTTGCTCTGCAGTCCTCAGTAAGTTTGAGACGGCGTCCCTTACTCAAATAAAAGACATAATCTCACACACCCTTCCCACATGCCTGTTGAAAGAAGTGTTTGACACTGTAGGGCCTGCCATTTTACTTATTCTAAACAGTAGTCTAGCAAATGGTTCTGTTCCTTTTTGCTTTAACATGTGGTAGTACATCCTATCATTAAAAAGCATAACCTTGATGCAACCATGTTAAACAACTTCCAGGCTATTTCTAAGCTGCCATTTTTAATCAAAACTCATTGAAAAGATTGTCGATTCTCAACTACTATGCTTTTTTTTTTTTTTAGAAAATAACAACATTATGGAAAAAAAAAAAAAAAAACAGTCAGTGGAAACATGTTCTCATCCTCTGCTACCATCACCTGTGGGGTACCCCAAGGCTCCATCTTGGGACCCATCCTGTTTGCCCTTTACCTGCTCCCTTTAGGCTCAGTCTTCCATAACTACAATATCTCTTACCATCGTTGTGCAGATAATACTCAGCTTTACCTCCCATTAGAACCGGGTGAAAAGAATAACAATAAAGTTAGGTTCTTCCTTGACTGCCTCCAAGATGTGAGATCTTGGATGACAAAAAACTGTCTCCAGCTTAGAAACATTGCCAAAACTCAAACCAATCCTCTCATGTCATGACCTGAGGATAGTCATGAATGCCCTAATTTCCTCTCATTTGAATTACTGTAATGCTCTGTATGTGGGTATAAGTCAGTTGTCCTTATCTCGCTCGCAGTTGGTACAGAACGCTGCTGCTAGACTTCTAACTGGTACACAGAAAACAGACCACATCACACCTGTACTGGCTTCCCTGCACTGGTTGCTGGTCAAGTTTAGGTCTGACTCTAAGGTCTTACCGTTGGTTTTTAAAGCCTTCCATGGCCTGGCACCCAAATAGAGCTCCTCTGCCCCCTTTCTAACACTAGATCTCTCAGATCCTCAGACCAGTCCTGGCAGAAAGGGTGATTATGTATTTGCACACATTCCCCCTCTGTAGACACATTTAAAACTAGGCTGAAGACCCACATCAGACCTTTGATTGTTCTTAAGGTTTCTGCTTTATCTTTTATATGTTATTTTCAGATCTTACTATTCTGTGTTTTATTTTCTTTTTTTACTCGTTTACTTGTGCAGGTTTTTGTGTTTGTTATTTCTCTTACATTTTGCTGTTACCATGTTAGTTATTTTACTTATTTTATTTTACTGTACAGCACTTAAGTCAACTCTGTTTTTTTTTTTTTATAAAAGTGCTTTATACATAAATTTCATTTGATTTGAATTGATTTAATTTGATGGAGTAAGAGAGAAATGCATAGTAGCAAGCTGTTGAGTGTGTGCTCCCAGCATGTGTGGCTTCTGTGCTTGGAGCTTTTTTCATTACCCAGTCTATCAGCATGGCAAATAAGAGCTGTGACCCCTCCTGACCTGGCCCCTGACTCAGATAAGCACTGCAAACACAGTGTGAAGTGGCTCAGGCAGTCATGGTCACACACTGCGGAGCACACTAAGCTCTCTGTCCTGCCACACTGACAGACGCCACACACTTTTGAAATGGTCTGAATGTTTCTGTGTGTGAGAGGGAACAAGAAAGGAAATGTGTGTCTTTGGGAGTTGGTGCATGTTTCTCAGTGTCTGCATGAGCGGGTGTTTATGTGTGCACACACTCGTCTGCACACATGCGTGTCAGTTCCTATTTTTTGTTGTGATGTGTTTTCCCTCACCCCTATCTGCCGTGCTCCCCCGACATACCATCACTGCATTGACAGATACATCACTCTCTGTGCTTTATAGCCACTGAGGAAACGAGGTAAACAAAGCCTGCAAAAGAAGAAGCCATGTTTCTCTTTTATGGTCTACAATTTTTCACAGGCTTTAGGAAAGGCCGCACCTGAATTATTGGAGAGGCCTGTCGCGATGGCTGGCGAGGCAGGAATTTTATCCGTAACATTTTTTAAACAAACTTTTGCTATATATCTCCCAGTGTTCTCCACTCTGTGGATGGATTTTTCATCTTCAGCCCTGTCCCTCTCCCTCTGCACAGTCCTCAAGGCCTGTGTCTGACATCACGGTCGATGACAATCTGGCCTCTGTGTTTATTTTTCTGTCCTCCGCAGATAATGACCATGGCACCAAGGCTATAGAGAAACTATGGGAAGACGAGCACAGACACAGAGAGATGAAAAACACAGAGAGAATCCAGGCCTTTCCCAGCAGTAACCACAGTCGAGGGCAAACCTTTCAAGAAGAAGCAGAGAATAGATAGAGCCTGGATTGATTTAAACAGTTTTTTTTTTTTGTTTGTTTGTTTGTTTTTTGGTAGGTGTGAACACTGTTTCACAACCAGGGCCATAGGTGTTTAGTTGTTGACGGCCTGGGATGCCGTGTCAATTTCTGCCTGTTACATGCATTGTGTGTTCTCAAAATACACTTCCGTTATCACAGGAAATGTACAGTTTGCATACAGTGTCAAAATAAACACCCTACATTGGTACAACATAGGGAATTGACTTTTTTTTTTCTCCTTTAACAACGAACGCACATGATAACTTTGAGCCAACACACACATGTGGTTACATTTATGCAAAAAAAAAAGCACATGGTGGGATTTAGGAAGAAAGAACAGGGTTTGGCTTTTCAATCACTCGGGAAGTGAACACCAGCCTCCTGGGTGAAAGTCAGTGGTTGTCCACACTGACATGAAATTGCAATTCACTTTCAACAGAAATTCATGTTCCCCAAAGGATGAATCCTAGTGATCTCGATGACCCCTTGAATTTTTCTCTAGTGCCATTATGAGGTAGATACTTTTTATGATTGATATTTTATTGAATTGAAGACATAAGTATCCAAACAAACAGAAAACAGGGACCATGGCAATATATACATATAACTTAAAAAACAGAGGACTAAGACATTAGCAAAAAAAAAAAAACAAAGAAATATCAAAATAAGTTGTGGATGAAGTACCTGACAGAAAGACTTGTACAAGTACAGAAATTTTACCAGGAAATGACTTTGGTATAAGTAAAAGTCACCTATTAGGAAACTACTTGTGCAAAAGTCTTTGATATTTACTGTATCAAAAGTAATTTTATTATAGCAAAAAAATATAGGAACAAGTGTACCTTCATGATTAGATAGTCCAAATCAGAGTTTTATCTGAAGTCTGTTACAGATAACCTAAATCTTACCCCTAAAAATGCTGTAAATCAATTAAATCTTTGTCTGATACACATATTGCCTCAAGCCCCCCCACAACAAATTCTGGTGGGCTCAGATGAAATAAAGGACAACCTTGCCATGGTCAGTCAGTTTAATTAACATTTTATTTGGTGCTGGGTCGGGTGTATTTGATAGCTTAAATGTAAATATGCCTGTTCTTTGTTCTGCAAATACTGCAGCTGATGGAAATCTAGATCTGTTTGATATTAAACCCATTTCAGTTTTACAAGTCCGTAAAGCTCTGAGTGACATTGACCACAGAATGTCTGCAGGTCCAGACAATCTGGATCCTTATCTATTAAAGGTGTTGGCAGATATTATTGCTGCACCCATAACTCACATTTTTAACCTACTGATGCATACATTTATTTACAATTCTTTAAAAAAATAAAATAAAATATTTTGTTTTTGCTTTCAAGCTGATGCTAAATTAAGAGATTGGAGATTGTTAATTTGTCTGTAGCACATAGAATAGATATAAATTTAGGTATGATGCAAATTAGCGACAAAAGTAGTAAAACATCTCATCTCAGGTATGTAGATGTTATTGATGCCACAAAATTATTTTTAATGTCTTGACTACAACATCAACAATTATAATCTAATATGAAACAGTGCTCAAGCTTTTCACCTAACACTAATAAACTTTCATTTAGGAATGAATGAATCATGACAACAGCAAGAAACAAAACAGTACATCTTTACTCCTACTCTGTCTGTTTGACTCTGTCCTTGTTTCTTCAATGTGGAAAGTGAGCATGTCACTTGACCTGTTTTGCATGAAACAGTCTTACTCGTGGAATTCACAAGAGCAGTTGCTGTTTTTTTTTGAGGCACAGGTGAACATTGCACTTTGCACATTTGAATACAGTCTGGCCCTTACAATTTGGGAGTTAGCAGCGTTGCCGCTCTCTTTAGACACTGACCAGTGACCCACAGCATCTGCTATTATTTCCACATCATCTACAACAACCTGTTGCTCTTCATATGTCCCTCTTCCCTTCTTCTTCATTTCTGTGTCTTTGCTGCACAGTACCAAGGGCTGGTATCCCAGGAAGATCAACAAACAAATCCAAGGAGGAAAACCAGTTGTCAAAGTACAGCGGGTGATTGATAGCACAATGAATAACTTGTGCAACTTTTAACACTATGTGTCCACTTGCCCCAATTCAGGTTGTCCTGGTGCAGGATCAATTTTCCCTGCAAATATGTCAAATGAATGCACCACGCCTTTTAGGGATACAAAATCTTTGTGCTTTGTGACACCACAAAGCACAAAGATTTTGTATCCCTATTTGTATGGCTTCTTGAGGATATGTTGCTTCAGACTTGATCTGCCTTTGAATGGCACCATTTGCTCATCAACAGACAACATTTGATCTTGAGGGAGAGCCTGAAATTTGAATCAATAAGTGACCTGACTTTGAAAAGCCTATTACAACACTGTGCCGTGTTGTCACTGAAATTAATGAAATGTTTTATTTCTTTCCATCTGTCTGACATCACATCAGCCACTTGTGGTACTCAACATGCACTGGACCAGTGCATTCTTGACGTAGGTAAATGCAAAACACTCATGTACACTACAGTGCCAATAAACTGCTCCAATTCATTCTGATCCAATTTGAGGGCATAATTTGGATTTTGTTGTGAGCAATACAGATTGCTTTGTTCCACAATACTATCCAAAAGATTAGCATCCAAAAAGTATTGAATGGGCAGTCTCTCTCTCCAACTCCATACCTGAAATTTGGAAAGCTGCCTATGTTCTCCCTTTACTTAAAGGTGGAGAGCCCTCAGAGCTGAACAATTACAATCCGATTTCCAAACTTTCAATTTTCGCTAAGATCCTTGCACCATTACTGCTGCCACAGCTGTGACAAATAATATTATTGGTGCCTTGGACAGAAAACAGCACTGTGCTGCTTTTTTGTCTTTAAAGGCATTTGATTCAGTGGACCACAGACTACTCCAGAACAAGCTTAGGAATGCTGGTTTCTGTCCTACAGCTGTACACTGGTTCCAAAATTATTTCACAGACCTTACTCAGTGTGTTTATGCAGAAGGCCATAAATCAGAATTCCTTCAGATAACTAAAGGTGTCCCCCTAGGTTCCATCTTGGGGACTATTTTATTTTTGAATTTTATAGATCATTTGGGTAAAAACATTTGAGCAAAAATACATTATATGCAGATGACACTGTCATTTACATGCATGTGTCCCCCATAATGCAGACGGTGCAAGAGCCTCAGACTTTATTTCAGTCATTACAAACTGCTCTGCTGAGTTTGAAATTGATTTTAAATGCTCAGAAAATTAAGTTTATGGTCTTCTGAAACACTCACTCACAGTTGCTTGATGATTTGAGTATCTTCACTTCTCTCAGTAAATCCATTGAAAGAGTGTCCTCAAGTCCTACAAGTACTTGGGTATATGGATAGATGACAAGCTTTCATTTAATGTACATTTTGCTACTCTGGTCAGGGTGCTTAAAGTGAAGATTGGCTTTTATTTTAGAAACAAGTCTTAGTCTCAGTTTTACTTTCAGTGCTAAGAAAAAAAAAAAAAAACTTTTGGAAGCAACTTTTCTTACTGTGATTGATTATGGTGACATATTGTATATGCATGCAACCTCCTCCATTTAACGCAGCCTTGATTCAGTATACCATGCATCTCCATGTTTTATTACAGATGCAAAACACTTGCTCATCACTGTATTCTTTATGATTTGGTGGGTTGGGCATCATTGAGCATTCGCAGACAACAGCACTGGTATATTTTAATCTTTAAAGCAGTATTGGGCAAACTTTCGGCCTACCTCTGCACTCTTCTGTGTGTCAGCTCTGGTTGTTACCAACTACGCTCCTTCAGGTGGTTGCTTTTTATGTACCCTGGGTTTTAACAGATCTAGGGAAAATTGCATTTTCTTATTATGCACCTTGGACATGGAACATTCTTTAAAAAAGATCTAAAATTAGAAACACTTATATCCATCAATGAATTTAAGGGCATCATAAAGAATGTGATGACGGAGATGTGTTGAATATTTGTTTTATTGTAGATTTTTGTATTACATTTTAAATGTGTTCTGATTGGCTGCTACCTCGGACAGTTCTCACTTGTTAAAGATATTTTCAATCTAAATGGGACGTCCTGGTTCAATATAGATTAAATTAAAAATAAATAATTAATAAATAAATAAAAAGGTTATTCAGTATTGAAAGTAAAAGTACAGGTAAATGTTGTTAGAATTTACCCCTCGCTAAGCTCCACCCGGTGACAGTCCGTCAAGCTGTCAGAGCTAACATGGAGCCCACATTGTAACTAACTGCACTCCCTGAGTAAATATTATCACATGTTTTTAAAAACAAAAAAAGTGATTTCAGAGACAAGTAGAAGAGGGGTCTACAATATGTGAACAAATCAGTGTTAAAGTTTCACCCCCTCCCCACCCTGCACCTCAAGTGCCAGTTAGAACTTAAAGCAGATTTGGTGCCCTAGGCAAGCCTACTTTATAGTGCTGTGAAATCATCAACAAATTTCTCCTTCAAACAGCTGTATTTATTCAAGTTTCTAGCCATAAGCTACATTTTACAAGATCACACTGAAGAATCATGAGAACATTGTAATTTGCCCAATACTTATTTGTACAGTAGTGTAGTGGTAGTTGAGTGGGCACTGACATAGTAACGATACAGTGTGTTTCGGGGTTCACGTGACATCAGATAACTCGCACATCTCCCACAGAGAGCAGGTAAGGTATACCGAACTGGGGAGGGGGGCCGGGGGGGTGGCAGAAACCCAGGAAAAAAGGCCTCTCTGTTATTTAGTAAGTTTTGTTATGTAGTTCTGTTGTTGTAGCCTTATGTCATATTTCCAAATAATAGTAGTAATAGTATTAGCAAAAACAGTCAAAGATAAACACTTTTGTTTTTGTTTTTTTCTTCGCCTATTTGCCTTTCCTGCCCATGCCATCGGCTGACATGCCTACATTACACTTGAAGAAAAGCAAGGTTTTTTTCACAACTTTAAGGATTCAAAGAACAAAATTCAGTTTTTCTTTCCCTCCCATTCCTTCATCCTTCATCCTCCCTCCGGCCTTGCTTCCTTCCCTATTTTGTGGTAAGCAGAATGGATACAAAGGGGAAATGTATCAGAGTAAAAGTACAAGTATACATTGTGTGTGTGTGTGTGCGTGTGTGTGTGTGTGTGTGTTTATGTGTGCATGGAAAGTTTTGTCTTTAAGGACCATTAATGTAGTAAAAAACTTTCCCATTTCAGATAATACCCATCTATCCTGCCCAGCAGAGAGAAGGACACCCATTCATATGCTGCCATCCTAGCAAGCAGGCCAGTCTGTGATTGATGGTGTGTGAGCTGACGTCCACTGTTGGATGATCAGTCTCCTACCAAACATCATAGTGGTCTGGACTTATTGAGTATAAATAGAGGGAACTGTTTCTTTTAGGGTAGAGTCATCCCACAACAGAAATAAACAAACACAAAGGGGGACATCCTGACTGACAATTCTCTGGATACAATCATAAACTGACATCCAGAAGTCCGGAACCTCTTGCCATGAAATTCTGTATGCACATTCACATCCCACTCATGTCACACATGTCAACTTTGGTAAACATCTGACTTTTTATCTAGCACCATCATCAGTACTTTGCTTTAAGACCAAATACCTGATAAAAATGCCTAAAAAACACAGACTTGAAAAATAAAGGACGTAGCCACCATGACGTCACCCACTGGTTTGGGGACCCCTATTTTAAAGCCTTGACTTCAGCATTTCGTTCATTGCCATCTTGGTTTTTAGAGCCAGAAGTGACCATATTTGGGTGAGGGGTGGAGCTGTGGAGGAGCAAGGGGCAGATCTAACTTAGAAGTCAAGGACGCTTGAAGTCAAGAAGTGAAGAAAGCCTGTCATTCAAACCAGACAACCCTTAATTATGCGTTACTTTAAGCCATAATTAAATGCAAACAGGTGAGTCAAACTGTATGAAATTCATCCTTCATACAGTTGTCATGAGCAAGGACATTAGCTCTAGAGACCAAAATTGTTTTTTTTGGACCAGGCTGTATTTCTGTTGTAAAGTTGGACATTTTAACATGAGGGTCTATGGATATTGACTCACTTCTGGAGCCAGCCTCAAGTAGCTGAAGAACTGTAGTTTTTGGCACTTCTGTATTGGGTTCATTTTTTCAGCTTTGGAGGGTGGGAATTCGAAAAATAAATAAATAAAATTATGGCCCTCCCATCAGCCTCAGTTGTACTTTATGTTTAGTTAGCATTAGCAAATAAAGATGATGACCATGATATGGTTCATTCACACTCCCTTTACATACATTTTTTTTTTATGTGAATATTGTGAGCTAATGTGACGACATGCTGGTATACTGTGGTAAGCATGTTGTGTAATTTACACTGCTTCTGTGTTAGTCACTGATAGCATATTTGTTCTACTCTTTTGAGCTCAAACCAGTTAATTTTCAGATATTCATCTTTTCAGCTGCAAAATATCTGCTATACTTTTAAACTCACACTAGTTCCGCTTAAGCACCCATAGCTCTCTTTTTCCTCTAGTGACTTCCTTGCTAATCCCTGTTGTTTACATGCTATTAGCCTTGTTAGCTATGTCAGCTTAGCGCTAAAAGATGGCTTTTCCCTCTCCTGCTCTCTGTTGCTTGCTGTGTCAGATGTTTAGCTATTCCTCTGCCTCCTTTAGAGATAATGGTACATGTAAGAAAAAGTTATTTAGTGCGTTGGAGGTGAGGCTTAGTGAATTGGAAGCATGGAAAGTAGCTGCGGTAATTAGCTAGCTCCCTGTAGCTGTCATGGAGACACATAGCTTAGCTTCTGCTCATGGTCCTCCAGCAACGTCCGTGCAGCTGGGAGGCTGGGTGACTATAGAGAAGCGCAGTGCTAAGCCGAAGCCCACAGTTCACCAACCAGTTCAGTCTTTGTGCTCCACTGTCTCGCAGGTTTCCTTGAATTGCAGCTATGCCAGGATCGAGGGTCGTGGTTACACTGCCGTGGTCCTATCTGATGCCGACTACAACTGCTATTATTGTTATCATACTTCTACGTCTTATGGGCGGCAGTAGCTGGAGAGGTGTCAGTTCACCCCCTGGGCACTGCCGAGGTGCCCTTGAGCAAGGTACCAATCAGAATCAGAATCAGAATCAGAAATACTTTATTGATAC
>JAPZEB010000005.1:28641782-28654125 GCA_029783705.1 Chaetodon striatus
TATTACTCAATTGTGCTGTGTTACAGTGATGGCAGACGGAATCAAAAGAACGTGAATTTCTTCACCTGCACAAACATGTGCAGATTACTCTTTACTAAACACTGACAGAAACAGAATTGGACAATAAAAAATGCAGTGTCTCTGGTTACCATGGAGACAACTTAAACCTTTCGCCAAAGCATAAATTAAAAATGCTGTGTCGACTGTTTAATTTCTGATGTGCAACACTCTTCAAGCACCCAACCATCAATCAGGCTTAACACTTGAGTCCTCCACTCTAGCTCTAAACATTCTGTCAAATACACACTAATGTAACATGAAGTCAAGAGACTTTTTACCATGCTCTAAACATGTTTGATCATTAATCAAAAACAGCATCTTCGAAACAAGACATGAAATCAGTTTAAATATTACAAGGAGTATGCAGCATGAACTCTTATTCACATAACTGACTTCTTTATGAAAACAACATTTTGAATTGAGTTTGTTTGGCTGCACTGTGAGCAAAAACACCCCTTGCTCCTCCGTTGCATATCTGTCATCAGTAACCACACCAAATCAACCAGGACTAAAATCATAAGGATCACAACTTGGTATGTGTGAGTGTATGGTGTTTAACTCTTGATCTCCAGGATGGAGGGGTTGTGGTCAAGAATGGCCAGAATGATTTTGTCCATGTACTGCCTTAGACGCAGGTTGATCTCCTCCTGCTCCTTCAAAGCATCCACTAGCTGAGAAACACAGAGAAATGTGTTAGAAGAGCAGTCATATCTAACATCAGCATTACACCCACCCACCAGCAGCACACTAACCTCGTCCCTGGATGCATTGTCAATCTCAGCTGCCAGGCACTGGGCCTTGGTATGGCAGGCAAACAGGTTCTTAGCTTCGTACAGACTCAGACTGAGAATTTGAGCATTCAGGTCATCGTTCTGATCCCGCAGCTTATGGTTCTCCTATGGAAAGAAAAAGAAAACAGTTCCTTTCAGAGGGTAATGTGGATGAAACCCATAACTCTGTGTAGTACAGTAACAATAGGTATTAAATGTAGTTAAATCAACCCTAAAAGCAATTTTGAATTTTCATCACCGTCTTAGAAAATGCTTAGTGAGTGAATTTGTGTAGTGGATCTCATGCTTCTTTGAAGGAATAGTTTGACATTTTTGGAAATGCACTTATTTGCTTTCTTGTCAAGAGTTAGATATCCAGACTGATACCACTCTGTACAGTAAATCAATGTCTCACCCAAACACTTTCAGTACAGTACCCTTAGACCCATAGATAATCCTTATGAACAAGCATGGATCTAAACTGTAGACCTGTTGTGCGTTTCCACCACAGACAATACTGTAATTATGTAGGCAGGTTTGTGACCAGATGGTCATAGCTGCATCACTGCTCCATCCCGCTCTTACTGCATTTTATCTTCAGGAATGTCTGCATCTCACTAGTCATCTACGGAATAAGGTCATAGGTTAACACTTTCAGCACAAAGACAGAACAAGCTACAATATTCAGAGCAGGAGTGTGGTTATGCTGGATCACACAGACACGATGCTCTGCCTCTTTTTTTTACTCTCTTTTTCACTTATAAAAACTAATGGATTGATCAAAGTTATCATTCACACCGTCAATTTATTCGTTGCGTAACATGCAAGAAAATACTCCACCTCAAAACTTACCAGAAGATGTTGGCAATAGCCTTTGAGGGGCTGAGTGAATTTAATTGTTTTTTCTCAGTCTACAGCTGGCAACTGGAGGCAGCAAAGTTTTTTATTTTTTTTAAATTGGCTTATTATGTTTTATTTATTCATTTATTAATTTTTTACTTTATTTTATAGTTACAGTTGACCAATATACGTAAACTTGCCACTGCAGGAACAGTGGTTACAGTCCACTGTCCACTGTAGTCTGAGCAAGAGTGTTGATTCTCAATTGTGATCAATCAACAGACCATGTTTCTACCTCCACTTTTTAGTACCAGATCAATGAGATAGGTACCTCAACAGTGATTAAAAAAAAAAAGTGTCATGAAATGTAGCTGTATTGGTACCATGCTGACTTTTTATAATAGAAACACAAAAGTATAAATGTTCTGATGTGCAACAAACTAAACTGAACTGTCCCACACTGCTTGGAGAAAACGGGGCTTAAATATCAAGCTACAGCCCAGAGATGCTTAGCAACCATAAAAACTGGAAACAGCTAGCCTGGCTTTGTCCAAAGGTAGCAAAATCCACCTGCCAACTAAAACTTACTGATTAACACATTTTATGTTTATAGTTTGATCTGTATAAAAGTGTAAAAACAACACTTTTTGGAAAAATGTGCAGAAATATTTCTTGGCTGGGCACATACTTGTTTCCACTTTTTTCATTACTGATGATCTGACCAGCTGTCCTCCTCACAGGCTCTGGATTTGTGGCAGTGCATAAACTACTATTAATTAATAACAATGTAGGGGAAAGCCCCTGCATGTTATGAATGCAGACAGTACAACCTTCAAGTTCAAGACCCCCTTTCTCCTATGTTAGGTTTATTTTATTTTGCCTGTACTTATCCTCCATGCTATCAAACAACTTTTAAAATGGAAAGCCTCTCCATGAGGATGATACGATCCATAACGTATTTACAGAAAACATGTTTTGTAATAATTGCAATTGGAGCTGCAACGACTAATCGAATAATCGATTACTGACCAACTGTCAAATTGATCGTCCGTGGTTTTGATTATCGTTTTGTATTATTTCTGATTTAAAAAAACAAACCAAAATATCCGGGTCATCTGGTGTCTGCATCTTGGATGTGAGTATTTCCTCTTAGGATAGTGGACTGCATAACTGTGTTTTGGATGTGGCGAGATGTCCAAGGACGTCAATTTGAGTTTTGGAGAATAGAATTCGCCATTTTTCACTATTCTCTGTTGTTTTGCAGACCAAACCACTAATCGGTTGGTGATTAATTAATCCAGAAATTGATCGTCAGATTGATCGATTGTGGAGGTGATCGTTAGTTGCAGCCCTAATTGCAATCTTAATAATATGAATTGTGGTTCATGCTTAGGATGCTTTTGAATGTACATAATGAGATCATGATGTTATACTGTACCGAAGATGGAGGCTGCTTTATTTATTTCTATTATCAATGCTATCTATTTTTCTATGACAATTATGTGTCTATGATTGTGCCGTGCTAAAATATGAAATAAATAAAAAATGAGTTACAAAAAAAAAGACATACCACATGTGGACAGTGCATAAGGTAATGTAAGGTCATGACATGATGACAGGGAAGACAGACGCCTTATCTCTTGGCTTAAAAAAATGAACCCTCTATCTACTTTGGTTTTCATTTTAGATCTATTTAAACAGAATCAGACAAACAATCCCTTTTCAATAAAGGGTTAATGCTGATGGAAATGGTATTAGTTTTGAAAAAGTACTTATTCATACATCAATTATTATTTAATCTATTTAATTTGATAATCATTAGCATTTGCAGTGCAAGAAAATATAAAAAGCAAGACAAAATAAAATATAAATGCAAATGATTTATAAACAAAACAAAGCAGTGTATGTCTTTATTTTGAACTTCTTTTTGTTTTGAACTTTTGGTTGGACAAAAGAAGACATCTGATGATGTCATAGACTTTGTTTTTATTACCCCATTGGCTTCAAAAAAGGTCTGATCAGCATTTTAGAGACTAAATTACTAGTTGACAGTCAGAAAAAAAAAAAAATCTGACTTGCTAATAATAAAAATAAACATTCACAGCAGCCCTATGTAGACTCCACATCAAATTTTATGGCAGTCCATCAAACAATGTTGTTAGATTTCAAACAAATCTAAAAATTAAGGAAAATTTAAAGAATCATCAAAGTCATCAGGCTTCATCTTCTGGGGACCATGCATATCTGTAAAAAAATGCATTGCAATCCATCCAGTATAGAGATATTTCAGTTTGGACCAAAGGGGTAGAGCAAGAAATCACCTCTTTGAGCTCTGCCATTCATGTGGCTAATAATCTGATTTATTAGCCTCTGACTGATGCAGCTTCTTCTCTCATTTAATCATTCACCATACACACACACACACAAACACACACACAAACAGGCCGTGAGAAAAATAAGCATCTGAAAGCTGTTACTGCAAACAGAGGCAGATCTAGATGGAGCAATAATTTAGTATAAATTGAAAAGATTAAGAAGGCACTTTGTTTTGAAACAATCGTTCAGGAAGATCATGGCATTTATTTACGCAGGCCATTAGAACAGGCACCTAATACCACATGTTTGTGCTTTGAATGACCATTTGCTTTTGAGCTTAAACCCAGAAAATGCTGCAGTGCCTTTTTATTTGCACTGCAAAGTGAAGCCTTTAGTCAGCAAACATGGCTTTTCCTAAATCCCTTGTGGGATTGTGGGGAAGAATTGTGCAAACAAGCTCTGCATAATGCTGTCATTAACAGACTACTTTACTAGTGGGCGACTTAGAGCATCTGGCCATATGCAAGCTGACCTTTGAGCTCCATTATCACTTAATAATGCCACTTGTCAGGCCCCAAATTGTTTGAGAATTAGTTTTTCAAACTCAGTGTGAGCCTCAGCCGTGCGAACGTTAATGACATCGATACACAAAGGACAAAAAGAAAAAGTGATGCAATTTGCCATTATGTGGGCAGCCTGTTGTTTCTACTTCATTTGTTATATTCCCTTAGCTATGTCGACTGCCATTCTCCCTGCTTTCACACTGACTGCTGGTGTTTAATGCAGCTCTCATGTTAAGCACCATTCCCACTCTTCTCCAACAGCTTGCTTAAAGCTAAGGAGAGGTGGACACACCTGGAAGGTTAGGGTGATAAAATTAAACAAAGGTAGAGAGAGATGATATGTGTTCAGAATCAGACATTCAACTAATGCAGTGCTAGCATGAAATGAATATGTGTTCACTAGGTTTTAGACAGATTAGTAGGGTAGCCAATGGAAAATCAATGGTAGCCAAGTGCACATCAGCATGATAGTAGTCCTGAGGCAATTCTTGGCAAATACTACCTCTGGGAACTCCAGCTGTGCTCCTCTTGCTGATCAAATCCCAATCAGGTACAGTTGTTCCAGTAAGGGAATGTGGGCGTATAATGTAGGTGAATGGTGTGGATGGATGTGAGATAAGGAGTGAGAGAACATAGGTAGCTCATCGGTCATTTGTGAAACCTTAAGCCTTTACCATCCCATAAGACATTATTAGTGTTTCCTTATCCTTTTATCTATTTGATATTCTCCCTTTGTTCCATTAGTACATGGTGTCAAAGAAGTTTCAGAAGATGCCTAAAGCTGTGGATCCCAACCCTGAGAGCTGGACTGGTACTCTGAGAAAAGTAGTTGTTACTGTGGTAACAACTAGTTGTTACTGTGGTTACAGCTGAGCCTCAGAGCATTTGCAGTGGAGTTGCATAGTGTTTTTCCTATTTTAGATGGGGGTTTTATTTTTGGAAACAGGGGCTACAAGGTAACAATATGAGTCAGAAACAAATAATGGATAAGATGAATAATATTGTAACTTTATTAGCTATATGTGTAGTAAATACCTTGAAATTGGTGTAGTCTGTTCAACATGTTTTCTCATAACTCAGTAATCAGTTCAACATTTGCTAGGGTATCTTCAGTTGTGTGGAGAGTTTTGATACCCAAACATGAAACCAACCCAACTTTATGCAACTAACTGTTCCAAATCCAACCTGAAACCTGGATTCTTTGTCAGCCTATCAGCTTCCAATCAGTTTGGGCTCAGGCCATCATTTGGGTCTCAGTTTTATGTCTGTGCAGGACTCTCTACTTTGTTCCTATTACTGTTAGCTAGCTAGTTACAGCTAGCAGGCTATTAAGACTGATAACCAAAAACATTAAGAGTCTGACAGTTTCTTAAAAGGTGGTAAAGGGAATAAAATGTCTACATTATTTGTGAAATTCTCTGCAATATCATATTCTGGTCATAAACCCCCAATCCTACATCACATCAAAGAAGCTTTTGACATGTCCTTGGCTGCTCTGATGGTCAAGCTAGAAGATTTCTGGATACAGGAGATACATTTCACCACCTTAGCTCATGTAATTTCAGAAAATAAATGAAGGAGTGAGATTTGAAAATTCATCCTTGACATTGAAAATTAGCAAAAATAATCTCACTGCAAGGTCTATTCAGCTCTGTTTTTGAGCTTTTGATCATATCACACTGTCTTCATCAGTAGTGGTGTTGCCCAGTTGTATTGTATTTTAGATGACTGATACAACTGAAAGCTGTAGAGCAGCTGCTGAGTTTGTCTTGTTGTGAAATTGTGTAGTCAAATCCTATTTTGGTCAAGAATGACCTTCCATCCAACATGGGTGAGGTATTTGGAGGAGTCATCCCAGGCTTTGGGAAATGGACATGTTCCACTGTTAAATTTGACATTTCATAAGCCAGATGATTAAGTATCCTGTAAAATTAACCTAAATTCACCTAAAACAGCTATCAAAGGGATACCCTAAGTTATTTGAAAGCTGTTCTTATTCTATCATCTTTAGTCCATGTACATGCATGGTCTCATTTGAAATGTAACACTGAGTGTCTCATTGAGTTAAATAAGTTTTAACACACCGAAAGTTTTTTTGTTATCTTTGTTGGAATATTTTCTTAAAAAAAGATGCTGTGGATGACTAGAACTGGGACTTATTAGCTAGAAAACACAATGGGTCCTTAGCATAAAGCCTCACACAGTCCAAACTCAAAGTAGATAACAATATCAAAGAAAATAAACATTTTACACATGTTTTTCTAAAGTTATGTCCAGGTGCTTTTTAAAAAAAAGAGGGTAGAACAACATACCAAATGTCTGAATATGAGTAAAAAAACAAGCCGACAAAGAAATAATGTCTATATAGGAGCTTACAGTATACTGTAAAAGCACTTCTAGAAAACCTAAATTGATAAGATTTTTTTTTTCTTTTTTTTCACCCTTTGAGACAATAAGGGGTTAAAAACTCATCTGGAGGTTTGGGGTATCATTGACTACAAGACCCATAAGCCATCGGGTAAATCCCTAGCTACTGAATGGCTGTAAGGCTACAGGAACTAGGGTCGGCACTATCCTCAACACAGACCGTCTCTGCCTATAAGCCTAGACTGTCAGTATAGAAGCTCCTATATGCTCAAGCCTGGTGTCAATCGAAAGGTCAGGAGTTTGCCATCATTTTGACAGCAAGGAGTCTGCATATTTACATGTAAACAGAGGAAATTATGGATGACATGGAGAAATATGAATGTTTGAAACAATGCAACAGCAGTTTGTGGAAATCAATAGTGTTTTGACTAAATATTTCATTGGATTTAGATCATGTGAGAGAACTGTGTGAGGACCTTCATAGGTGAGTAAAAACTGATTAATGAAAAACAAATAAATGAATATATTAATCAATTAAGTCCTAATAAAAACCTTACTTTGAATGTACAAAATCACATGGCAATCCATCCAATAATGGTGAGACATTTTAAACAAAAGCAAAAATGTCAAAATTATGGTAGCGCTAGAGGAAAAAGTCGGAGGATCATCTCAGTCATCAGGCTTCATCCTCGGAGCACCATGCATATCTGCACTAAATTACATAGCAATCCATCCATTACTGAGATATTTCAGTTTGGGCCAAAGTGGTGGAGCAACAAATCACCACTCTTTGAGCTTTGCCATTAGTGTGGCTAATAATTCAACTGTGATGCAGCTTCTTCTCTCATTTGCTTCACTTTAATCATTCACTACACACACACACGCACGCACACAGACACACAGACACACACACACACACAGGCAGTCCTTAAAGTGCTCACTCTAATGGTGTTTTGAAACTCTACATGATGTAGATGACAACTGGGCAAGTTCCATCTGCTGAGGCAGATTGTGCGATTTGATTGAAAGCTCTGTACAGTTACTGAATGGACCTTATTTATATCCCCGAATCACAAATTCGTCTCCTTTAAAATCTGTTCAACATCCTCAGACCCTTAATTTGGATAAGAAAAACAAAATAGTAATTTATAATCAGGAGCCAGTAAATGACACCTAATTTCAAGCAGAGCACTTGCTTTTTTATTTTCTTTGTTGTCAGTGTCTCTGTTTTCAACTGAGTCAAGTCACCTCCTCAGAATGCATGGCTCTTTTTCAAATCTTGAGACTTTTCCCCCTGAATCATTTCACAGCAGTTTCCCCCGCTGCTTACTGTCCATGTCGATCCCCAGGCTCCTGGGACTAATCTGCATGGGCATTAGTTCAGGGGTCAGCCCCAGGGTCCCGATCCTGAGGAACCTCCCGGCTGGAATTGCTTCTCTTCTCCCCCTACATTTCACAACACTTAGCTCCATAGTGCCTCTCATTACTCTCCCAGTACAAGACCCTCTACCCCCCACCCCCCACACCCCCTGGTATCTGGGTTAAATGGAAAAGCGAAAGCCTGGAGGGGGCTTGAGGACTTTCTGGGGTCTGAGCTCTGCTCTGTAGGCCAGGAATAGAGACATTCCCTGGGCTGGGAAGCTGACCCAAAGCCTGGGGCTCAAGACCTGCGTGAACCTGGTTTAATTATATTAGCTGCAGTATTTAGACCCTTTGGCCTTGGCTTTCAAAAGCACTTTAACTGAGGACGGTTTTCATCACCACCTGATTTGAAAAGGCCCCCCTGGTGTTTTGGTGTGCTGCGCTAAGCTCCGACATCATATCTATTTGTCGGACAAGGTCATGTCACTTAAACTAGTGATGTGCATAGGCCCTTCCCCTTTTTTTCATCTTTCCATCAGAGCTTCTTTTGTAGTGAGCCGCTCCTGAGTGACAGTCCTGGTCTGCCCATATTTCATTTAGACAGCCTGGGTGGTCAGGCTCACACACATCTGAGGCTGCAAGTAAATACACTTACACAGACATGCACACTTGCACCTCAGATATAACAAATTTATTTGTTCATACATTTGTGTGTGTGTGATGGAGTAGCTTCATTCTCATGTCTCTGGATCTCTCTCACAGATAATGCAGGTTGGGGAGCCTGCTGTTGGCTACAATCCCAGTTGGACATGGTTAAAAAAAATATTAAATGAATAATTAACAGTCACTTGAAAGCATGAACGTGTAGTGCCTACCCATGTAATGCTTCTCCGCATAGTACATTATCATATCCCAAAGGACTAGAGAGATGAAATTAGCGTTGTGTTCCACCTAATTGCTCAGCTCTGGCAAATTAACATGCCCTTATTCAACCTTGTGTTTGTGAAATGCTATTCATGCTGTTTGTTTCATGTTTAAATCAACGTATTTACACATGAAAAGATTAACCACCTCTGTTAATTATACTAAATTTTGCATTCTGTGTTAGCTTGCACGCAGCACAGGCCCTAATTTTTATTGACAGACATAAATCAGCAGAGCACATTCTGTGGGAGAGATATACTCTCAAAGCAATACTAGCTCATTTGCCTGCAGGGAGCTGGAAGCAGCTCTAATCAATGCTAGCATTTTTGCTAATGCTAATTGCTAGAGTAATTCACTAAGATATACTGTGTGCTGATAGCTGCTCTCACAGAGCAATTGTACTCACATTTCTTTCTTTGTGAAACTCCCTTGCGCAGCACAGTTGCATTAATAAATACTGAGCTTTTAGCAGCGTCACTGGGAGTGAAGGCACTTCTTTGTATTTATGGCTTCAATGACATTCAAGCTAAATGCTAGCTAAATGTTGTTTCCAAGTATTTGAGACAGCTGTCTCTAAATCAAGGAGCACTTGACTGTTGAAAAGTGCAAAGTGGAGTTGAAATAAAGTGGATAGAAGTAATTGATCCTTTTCCATCTTTTCATCAAGTGGAGGTAAAGTTTAGCTTTTCCTTTCCCCTACTGATGTGTAAGTTGGCAATGTACCCATGAGTTAGACATTCATCGCCCCTTTTTCTCGATTGTTTTTGGATTTCCAGCCTCTTTTACTCATCACAGTACTTATCATGGGATCCTGCCATTTGGACATTTATATTCCCAGGAAATGTACCCTACTGTCATACTGTATTATAACAGTGGTGTTAATTTTGGCACCCAATTTGACTTTGTTGTAAACTCTTGATATAACACTCATTCCTGAGAAATGAGACAAAACATTATTTAGGGGGGATTTCATTTGTACTCTTCAATTATACTAGAAAAATATACTTTTAAAGATAAATACAATAAACCATGTAATGGGCCAACTTCCCAGTGATTCTTTTTTTTTTTTTCTTATATAGCATACATGATGGACGTCAGAGGTAAGATCTGACAGACTGAACATCTTGCATAGTTGACAAAAAGAAATATATTTATTCATTTCACAGCAGTTGTAGTGAGTAGGCATAATAGCCCCATTTCCACCAAGCAGTGTGTTACGGTTCAGGTCAGTTCCATACACATTTTCCACTGTGAAAAGTTGTGGATGGTACTAATAGCACCATTTCTTATTGTCCCTTTTTTTTGGTCATCTGTCTGTTGGGGTACCTAGCACACAGATGTGGTACTAAGAGGTGGAGCTAGTAACACTGCACTTTGTTGATTGGTCAGTAGAGGACAGTTACTCTTACTCAGGGATGAGTTGTGGCTGGTTTTGAAGCTTATGTAACTATTGTTCATACCATGGCAAGTCTTACATATATTAGTAAACTATAACTATATTATGAAAGGATGTTTTTCTGCCTCTCACAGCAGCTGTAGACTGAGAAAAAAATGACTTAATTCACTGGGTCAACTGCCAGCAGCTTTTAAGGTGAAACATTTATTTGTTATGTTAGTCAATGCATGTTGATGGTGTGAATCCATCAGCACACCTTTGACCATTCCATTTTTTTATTGTCTCCCTTGGATGACATACACTTTAAGAAATGTGTGGATCTTCAAGCATTTAAAAATATATATGAATTTCAGCCAGATTATGTGAACTGCACATATTCATATTCTTCACTTGAAGACAAAAAATTGTTGTAGAATGTTGTTCCTGTGGCCTTTGGCAACATTAAACCCCTGCGCTTGCCTGAGAAGGACTAAGTGCACAAACCTGATATTTTTGAATATCACAGTAAGAGAGACTCTAACTGAGACCTGTTCCATTTTCCTGTTCTGGAAATGTCAGCATGCAACCCCATTCTGTGGACGACAAATAAGGTGCATTCTTCCCTCTGTGTTTCTGGTGATGAGGATATACAGGGAGTGCTGGACGGAGCAGTGAGTGACAACAATCCTGCCCACATGAAAGAGTACTGCTTGTGGTGGAAATGCTGAATGGACCTATGGTTTAGGTACCATGTCTGAGGGGTTACTTTTGGGTTCAAAGATGTTTGGTGGAGGTGGGCTTTTTCTTTAAAGTTGTTAAGATTTCTCTTAAAGTTAATCAATATATCGAATCATAATTCTCATTTTTTTATTTGCACATCTTTTACATCATCTGTGATTTTTATTCATTGACAAAAAAAAAAATCAATTAGTCAATCAATATGTTCTGTAATGGACTGTTTTCTCAAAGGTTACTTTTTTTTTTTTTTTTTGTGGGAAATCAGTCATTAACAAATCATTTCTGTCAAAGTCTTAATTGACCAAAGTAACTGTGTCACAGGCTGAAGGAAAAAAAAAAATCTTGCATCCCATCCCCTGCTCCAGAGTTTCTGAAAATCTTTTTAGGTCCTGTTACTCAAGAGTGTTTCATTATTGTTCTTTCTTTGACCCACACAAACACACACACACACACACACAGGTCAAAAAAGGAATGAGGAAAGGCATCGAGATACAACTGGCTGGGAGGCAAATAAAAGCTGCACAGGTTGAAGAGAGCTGTAGAAGACCACACATCAAAGCAGAGTACCTCTGGCCAAAGCAAATCTAAGCAGAGATCAAATTTACATACAACTTGCAGACCAAATAATGTGTAAAACTGTAGCTCACTAACTCAAGCACATCAGTATCTAATTTAGCCCATGTCATACCTTGTTTATGTGAATCAGTTCCCCCCTACCTTAGACGCTGGCTTGCATTTCAGTTGTCATTTTCCTGTACAGTTGGTCATGTTGGAGGAGTTCCAGCAACAATGAGCCAGAAGGGGTGAATGGAGTGTAGAGGCATGCATCAAGGCCGAGAGCTGTGAGTTGTCTTGTGTGAGAGAGAAAGAGAGTATTAACAAGTACACACAGCTTGGATAGAAGGAAGTGTGTGTGTGTGTGTGTGTGTGTGTGTGTGTGTGTGTGTGTGTGTGTGAGACGAGAACAGAGAAGCAACCCGACAGATTTACAGTTTAGAGCGAGCGTCATCGGCAAACTGCGATATCAA
>JAPZEB010000005.1:28672998-28686517 GCA_029783705.1 Chaetodon striatus
ACACACACACACTTTCTCTCAGCACATATCCTCTCCCACTCGTCCTCCTTTATGCACACATACAAAGGCCTACACACATGCATTCACAAACACAAACTGTTCCCATCTCACTGTAATATGAACAGACATGTTCACACTGCTTCTCATTTGTATGTCACCGCACTGCCTGGCCTCCTTTGCTATATTAAAAACTCCACTCCTATCATTTTCAAAGCTACAAGCAGATGGCGGCGAATCTGCTTGGCTCTTGCTGAGGTCATGTGAAAGCTGCTTTTTTTTTCTTTCTCAGTTTATTTTGGAGACAATACTTTATACTCCTCTCCCTGCACAGAAAGGGTGTCTCTCATCTACAGTATGACACATCTTTCTGAGGGTGCAAGATTTTTTGCTGCTTCACACCATATTTCTTCACTCTCTCAGGGGTGGTATTTTTGTGTGAATTTGCGCTCTCAAACACATTATAAATAACCCTGTTTGCAGCAAGTGGATGACTTGCCCATCTGTTGCAGTGATCTCATAGATGGCTACATAGCTCTCGAAGGTTGGAACTCAAGTAAACTCATGAAATATTAACAGCATTCACTATAGCACAGTGGTTTCACCATATGTTACACAGAGTGTGGATAAAAGTAACTTAGGCATCAAAGATCCACATGGTAGCAAAAGTCATGTTTAAATTTTGACCATAGGGTTGTGATATAATTGTGACTGGAATGCTGCCTATGTAAATATAATGTCAGAGCCAAAATACCTTTTTTAATACTAATGCAGCTAAACTTACATTTGTTGGTTAATAGATCATTTCTAATGTACCAATAAGACATCAGCTCTGCATTTATAAATGTCTTAAAAGCCAACCGCAAACATAAATTACCTGCTTCAGCAGGTAAGTTGTGGAATGGTTAATTGGATGGATTAAAGCACTAACTAAAAGACAGTGTCTTGCCAGAAGAGCATATAAACCAGCCAACCCAAAGAGTTTATAATTAGAGTCAATTTCATTCAAGGTCCACTGTGTAGGATTTTAGGAAACAAACTCTCATCCCATGTTCTCAGATATCAACGCTTTGTTAGTGGCCTTTCACATCTACAAATTACACACCAGGTATTCTCCTGCATCTGCTGTTAATGATGATGTTACCAATGCGGGGACCTCATCAGAACCATTTCCTTAGTCTTAGGCAACAAAAGCATGGGGTTAGATTTAGAAAAAAATACTTTGTTTTGGCTTTAAATTCAGGAAGTGAACACCAGGCTCCTGGGTGAAAGTCCAGGGTTTGTTGGACCCATCCGCCACCCCTTATGCCCACCCTTTAGGGACTTTGCAACTCCTTATATTATGTTGGTGCTGGAAGTGTTTCAACCTGACACCAACTAGTGGTGTATCAGACTGCCACAACAGGTGCTGTCCGGCCGACTGGTAGTGTATCATAAGTTTACATGGCCATGGTACAAACTGATGCCACCCGGCAGCATATACAATCTGGTCCCAAGTTGTTGAATACCAGCACCTAGTCAGTGACTTATGGCTTGGATAGCAGCCTGTGTCTGACATGCCAAATAGCATCAGAGAAACACTGATTTGTGAGGGGAAATTACTTTATTCTGTGTTTACTGGTTGAAATTACCGGGTACATTTGTATTGGAGAAGAGGAGACCTCTGTGGATAGTTTGGCGCATGGTAAAAACCTCCTGAACAATGAAGACTGAAGAAATTCTAACCAGGAAAAGTTTCAGCTGGTTGTCATCTAAAATCCTCATCCCTTGATGCCATGAAATTTCCCTAAATCTTACACACTGGACCTTAAAGTATCCTGACACGTGCAAGAAATTTGGTTCCAGTTGTCTGTAGTTTTCATTATGTTTACACACAGTGCCATGAGCAACTGTACAAATATAGACATACAATTAATTAAAGACAACAAACTAAACAAAGACAAGCAGACAGACATACAGTAATTATGTCTGTCTGTAATACAAGCAAGACATCATACTTAAGACACATTCGTTAATCCAACCACCCCTTCCCCCCCACACCCTCACCAGTAGGTTTGCAACAATGTAACAGCATGACAGTGCTTCTGTCTCTAACACTTGCTTCAAAGTAAATTAAATGTGCTTTTTAAAAGTAATAGTAAAGCACAATCAAGATCAATAAGTGTGGTAACAAGTTACTTTTTTCTGGTGAGGACAGTCTCACAAAAGGTTTTTGATCTCACTGTAGCATGTCTATGCCTAAAATACACTAGAAGACTTTGAAAAAAAGTCCAACACCCTCTAACATACAAGGACGAAGAGATTTTAGTCACACAGTATAGGATTTTCCAAAGACCGGGGATCGTGCAGGGTGACTCCTTCCAAGAATACAACTAGATTCCTTTTGGGATAATTCTCAAAAACCATCCTGCTCCTGGAGGAAAATACTATGCCAAACTCCCTTTAATAAGTATGACATATTAAAAGTTCCTTACATATCCGCTCTTGTCAATTCAGCATCAATCTAATACATGAAGATCGACTGGTTGATTGATTCCATAACTCCTCCCTCCCACAGAACAGGTAAAAACGTAAACTTGTTCACATTCTTGTGCCTCGCGGGAGATCCCTCCATGTTTACTGTCTGCCTGTGTGCTGCCTCCTGTTTGTTGCTGGAGAGAGCGCAGGTAATGGCTGTTGACAGTGTTCATGTCATTGAACTCCACTGTTTGCATGAGCTAAGACTAAAAACTTACAATTACATTAAACATGTTTGATTTTGTAAGAACATTGAGACAAGAAAAAGACTGACTACAGACAGCTCAAACTGAGTTTGATGACCACCTTAAACCAAATGACTGAGATCATGGAAGGAAACACCAACTCTCAAGAATTTATTATGACATTGGAACTTTGTCTGTGACAGTAGGTTTACTTGAAAAGTTGTTTGATGTAAGGCCACTCATTAAAATAAAAATCTAATCTAATAATAAATCTAATAATTCATTGTTGTGTGCTGGTTAAGTAACATTAATATTTGCTCGCTTAGACATGTACTTTGGGGCTGTTTGCTTTTTTGCAGTCAGGGGCATAGTGTATTGTAGGTTGCCCTGTATACCCTGATGAATATGATTGGACAGTAAAAATCAGCTGGTATTTAAACAGCTGATTAATGAAGCATGAGACGCCACTTGACTAATGAAAATGTGACTCCGCTGCTCTTGTCGGAACTAATACAATGGAGTCACAGATTACACATTGTTAAAGATAGTTGAACAACCTCATAGGTGTGACTAATAGTCTAAGGAAGGAGAATCACACATTGCATGGCATTTTGGCATATTCAGATGGTATTGTTTTATCCGAGGGCACCCTTTAAATTATGTTTCTGAGTTGGCTTTAGTTCTCCTACTTGGATTTAGCAAATGAGTAATCAGGCATACAAGTGTATTCAAGAGTGCAGGGCTATCTTGGCTACTTCACTGAAAAAAAGGCACCGACTTGTAGCTGAACCCTGCACACGCTGGCGCTGCCAAGAACATGCTGTACGTGTGATAGGGCTGCAGCTCCCCAGACAGGCACGAATCAAAGAGAGAGGGAGACGTGCAGAGGACACGGTGAAGCAAAAGATCATGTCGAGCCCTCCGTTACCAGCAGCAGTGATTCTACCACGGCCTGGAGTGTGGGAGGCTCTGTCGCCATTGGCCGGAAGCATGTCACACTTCTCCCACTCACGCTCTGATCGGCGGTTGAACAGCCCCAGCTCTCCAAGCTCTCTCCTTCTCTCTAGCAAATGTGTACCCTTCCTCCTCTCCTCTTCCTCCCTCCCTGCCGGTACACTTGGACACGGTTGGACATGCCGAGCCATCCCTCTTTTCAATGTTTCCTTTTATCCGTCTGACACAGGGTCAGTTTAGCCCGAGCCACCATCTCCAGCCAGTGTTAATGAGGCCTTTCTTCTCGTCTGTAAAGTCATGCAGACAGACGGCAGCACCATAATGACAATAAACCACCTCTGTGTTTTAAAAGGACATTTCTTTGTGCAGATTGCAGAGCAGAAGTTCAGCAAGTGAAGCACTTACTGTCATATTTGGAAATGTTTTAAATAGACCAAAGATCCAGCAGGCATAGGGAAATGAAGAGTGAGAGACTTTCAAAAGGAATCTGCATGCATGTAATATTTCTCACGGGGTGCGGCTCTGCTTCGTGAACCATATGGATTTAGTTCCAGATTGCACAAGGAATCTCTTCCTTCCCGAAGACCTTTGTTCCAACAAGGGACTCAGCATCAGTCAAGACCAAATGTGATTGGATTTTGAACACCCCAAAGTTATGCTTAAGATACGCTCCTTCCCATTTGTGCTAGTGTCACTCCTGTCAGACTATGATTTGTAATTCTATTGGAGCCCAATAAGAAAGGTGGCTTTTTTTCCCCCCAGCGATTTCTACCCACAAGGGTTTCACAAGTGATTCTTTTAACTTGATCAGACATGGTTTGGTACCAGAATGTGAATGCATTAGCTCCTGCAAGCGCTACCTGTGTGATTCAGAGAAGAAAATCGCTGGGGGAGTTGATGACAGTCGACGTTGGAAAGCTGTCTGAGCGCACGCAGCCATCTCAGTTGAAACAAGATTTTTTTGCACATGCTTCTTCGACACTGACAGACCATGATAAATAAACAAACTTTTACTCAGCGTGATATCTCTTGCTCTCTCTCTCTACCCCGATTCCTCTCGGGTGTCTGAGCTCTAGTTCTTGTGGTGAATGAAGTAGGACAGAGCATGACAGAAATACAGTCAAAGCAGATGGCTTTATGTCTCAATCCTTTGCCCAGTATTTCATCCCAGCAGTGAATTCCTCAGGCGCTGAGAAGACTGCAAATATGAGATGTCATTATTTCCAACTATTTCTGAGTTACATCAACATTGCCTTCATTACCTCACAAGACAGTGCCAAACATTTATTACCAGCTATCAGTCAGTAATTTATACAGCTCTAGTAATACAATTAAGAGAGACTAAATCTGTCACTGTTCTCTATATTAAAACAACGTTCAACATAATGCTAAATCACCTCATTGTTATTTTGCAATTTGAGGCATGCAGCCTGGTCAAAAGTGATTGGTGATACTTCATCATGCTGTAGGAATTATATACTCACCAATGGAGCCTGTGCTGTGATCTTGTCTAACTCTAGGAGGACCCACCCCTCCCCACTCACTCCGGTCAAACTCCTGACCAAATGGAAATGCTCATCCTGAGCTCTCTGACAGTGGGCCCGCACTATGAAAGCACACCGGTCATAAATATAAATGACAGCATTAATAAATTATGACCTCTTATTCAAATCCCTCATTATGCATGCAAATAGGTTTAAAGGGGGAACACGGGCAAAGTGTGGTCTAATGTGCGAAGTGTAATTGTTACAAGGGTGCTGACCTGAGATCATTAATATTAATTAACTACATTGTTTCAGTCCATTCCCCGTCACAGCCGATGACCTCAGATATGAATGGGTTTGATTTTCATTCATGTGCTAAGTCTTTGGAGCTGATGATTATGTGCTGCTGAGAGGACACACTGCATCAACTATTAGGCTGCCATTCACTGAATTAGATTATGGCTGCCTTATTTTGATTTAATTTTATTTCATTATTAAGACATTAGGTTCAAAATGGCAGAGTTGTTTCTGGCTCCTATTGACATTTAAAAGGAGAAGGACTGCACACTAAATGGCTGCACCCACATCCCACTGTTGAGCTGTACCAGTCGGTATAGTCAGCAATAGGGCAAACTAATACTAAAAAATTAATGACAAACAGCTGACATTTGAATAAGAACTCCATGCACAAAAAAATTGAAAAATACGTGCACTTCTTACTCTAAATGCCTAAGGCAAAAGGTTTTTAAGCCGCGAGTCACGGCTCCCCAGGGGAAGCAGAGGAGTTGCAGGGAGGCTCAGCAGCTCAGTCACCAGAAGAAAATGCTGGGATTGTACATGTCTGCAAACAATGTATATGTTACCTTTGCATGTTTCTTATGAATGATAAAGATTCTAAAGTACTGTAGTATTTGAGCAATGAAAAAACTCGTTTGTATGTGATGAGTGATATCTACAGCAGCTCTTTTGGCAGTTACTTACTGCCTCCTCTCAATCCAGATACTGGGGGTACGTATCATGTATGCAGGTTTTTTTACCTGCTACACAGACAGACGCGTACAGAAGCGTAGAAGCGTAGCCTATATTAACTGGTACTGAATTAAGGAACTGGGTTGATTTAGCTACAGGATACATTGGTTGAATTGACTTTTTTAACGTGAAATGTGAAAACACATTGCTTGTTGTTCAATGAGGTATTAATCTGAATCCTTTTGAAACAGTATATGTTGTTGTTCATACATTCCAGCGTTAATTTTGTCCTTGACGAAGACAAGACATTGACTAACTAAAAATAAATCTTTATAATAAAAACTAAGATGGAGTGTCTGTGTCACTTTCATTGATGAAAATATTAAAGTGTCAAAATAAGACAAGAGAAGAACTGAATGATAAATTATTTGACAAAAATGATAACAAAATTGTTTTAACAAAATTGAGATGGGCCATGCTTGCATCTTCTAATGCTGTATGAGGGGTATGAGAATGGATTGCAGATGGGCTAGATAACTTTAGAAAATAGCTGGTGCCAGGATGTTTCACTAGCCTGCAAGATGCTCACACCAGAGCAACACCAGCCATTGGTGGTGAGTTGTGAGCTCGGCAGTAAATATGAAGCTGTGTGTGTCTGACTGGCGATGGTGGAGCTGTTGAATGGATTTGTGGAGTTTATTAGTTGCTGCAGTGGCTGTTAGCAGCTAGCTCCACTTGTTAGCTGCTGAACCACAGTTCATCTCATCAGTTGATAACCGCAGGACTCTACTCAGACCTAGACTGTCTCGAGAAGGAGAAGGTATTTGGTTTGATTATTGTATGACAGGGAGGTAGGAGGCTCAGTTATCTGTGAGGGTAGCCGTGCTGTATGTTAACAGTCTGAACTCGGCACAGTTTTCTCTGACGGAGCTGAAAGTCTAGTTTTAATCACCAACTCTTTGAGAGAACATGGATTTAAACCTTCAAGATTTAGAAAGAATTCAGGTTAAAATGAGGTTATTTATTTTGCTTCTTAAAAGTGTGATCAGTAAGTCGGAATTCAGTAAGTTGACTGAGCTGGATGCAGAGGGAGAGATGTGAGGCAAAAATCTTGCATGAGGGGAAAGGGACAGTTGCATGCTGGCCTGCAGTTCCACTGCCAACAGTGAAGACTAGAGGTGGCCAAGTTCACTGCTGCAAAGCAGTTGTTTGAGCATTAGGAAAATTACATTGTGCTTTTACAGCGAGTCGGTGGTTGATAAGAGCAGCTATTACCAGAATAAATGGATTTATCCATAGCTGTAAAGAAGTCACTTTGGTTGACATCTCTCTGTGTGACAAGTGGCTTTAACGCCTCCTCCCCTCTATCCTCTTTCCTTCTTTCACCATCAGTCTTTTCTTCTCCTCTCTCTCTTCATCTCTCTCTCTCTCTCATTTCCTACTAATATGTCTCTGTTTTTCTTTATTAGCACTGATTCTGTCCTGTTTAATTTATCTATTTATTTATTTTTTTGTTGTAGGCATTAACACTGTTTGGTGTTTCCTCCATCATTTAGCATTCTGCAGAGGCAGTCCTCCTCTTCCTCTCCCGCTTGCTCCGGCTCTCTCTCTTCTATTTATGTGTATAATGAAAGCCTATAATCATATTCTACACACCCACATACTGTCTGAGGCTTTAAGATTATATGTCTCGGGGAGTAAGAACAACAGAATCATCATATTAATGGTAGTGGCGGAAGATCCTCATCATTGTTGCACTAATGCTTATAATCCACTCTGTCTATCAAACTTGCCAATTATTTCCTAGATTGACTGTTGTAGGAGTGGTACAAATGAGATGCAACAGATGTCTAAGTGCAAAGATACAGTAAACAAGTATACAATGGAGAGAAATTAGTGTTACATATAATAACAGCTCACTGTATAGAGATGAACAGAAGATATCATTAGTCGTAAATTGCAACATCAGTATGAACTTAGTCAGGCAATTATGCGTTCTTACAACAAAACATTTTTCTAACATTTAACTATTTTCAATGGGCCATTGTGTGGTTAGAGAATAACAAAAATGAGTCATCTTCCCAGTAATTTTGGAAAAGCTGCAAATGTCCCAGATGCTTTTAACATCAATAAGCTGACATTTTGCATTAATAATTTTAAAGCTTCAGATAAGACACTTTGTCCAACATTAGTCAAGTTCCAATTCAAATTTACCTGAGCTCTTAACTAAATTAAGCTGCAACAGCAAGCAATTAATCGATGTGTTTCCATCCACTGCAGTTTCTCTGCCATCTTTAAGCTAGAAGGGGATGATGTGTTTGGTTGTGTGTGTGTTTTTATGTTTATCTTGTCTGTCTGTAGCTAATCTTGCAAACTACTGGACCAATCAGCTCAATATTTTGTATGTGTATGACTGTTTGCTTAAGGACCTCTTGTGGTTGCGGTGAGTCACAGTTGTTGGAAAACTTGTTTTACTGACTGTTGTATACCATCACTGACTGCTGACTCCTTGGCTGGAAAACAACTCTTACCATCTGTTGCAGGACACATTTTGTCCTTTGTTGTGGCTCAAAAACTGACATGCATAGAAAAATTTGGTCTCATTTTAAAGTACAGCATCTGTAGATTAACTTGGTACTCAATATATTATGATCCACTAAGGTTGGGCAACATACATGATGAATAATTTCCCATTTTTGTTATTTTCATCTCCATATTGACTGTAAGAAGCCGGGAGGGACAATTCCACCAGGAGTAGCTGCGTTTTGTTCCCCTCCGCCACATGGCATCACACCCCACCATAAACATTTCAAACACAAACTTACTTTACTTGATGTTTGTTTGCTTTTGCCAAGGCTAGGTAAGCAGTTTTGTCAGTTTTATTTGTGCTTATTGTTGTTATTTACTACCTTGTTTTTCTGTAGCCCACAAAGTTAAAGAAGACCTATTATGCTCATTTTCAGGATCGTACTTGTAATATCTAGTGGAGTCTAGTGGAAGAGAGTTATATGCTTTCTACTTTAAAAAACACGTTATTTTTCTCATACTGCCCTTTTTGCAGCACCTCTGTCTGAAACACTCTGTTTGGGCTTATGTCCCGCCTCCCCAGCAGCCCAGTCTGGTGAAACACTGTGTGTTGGAAACACACACTCTCGTATGTATTTCAAGTGTTGCCATAGCTTTTTCATATTGGTAATAAGAAGGGTCAGTTTTTACAGCCATTGCTGAGGGTGAAACTTAACTAAAAGCATACATTTTTGCTTTACTTTTCCAACATTCTTTAAAAAACTATGCCAATAGCTCACAGTAACATAAACAAAAATATGAAACTAATGAAATCTCACATTCCTCTGTCATAACAGAGGTTTTTTTGTTTGTTTTGTTTTTTCTTCCTGCTCCAACATCACAACAAAGTCAAATACATGTGATAATGGGAGGCAAAAAATATATATTCTGATGCTTTTGGAAAACAGCATTTCAGTACTGTAATAAATTTCCAGTTACTGTATCTCAAACACAAAAACACATCTAATTTCTGTGTTACGTACCTTAGCCTCTTGAATGCTCCCTCAGAGTAGCCCTGTACAGCTGTGTGCTGATTGCTACCATCTTTTGAGATGCCACAGACTCTGTGCTCACTGAGACGGTTTGTGGAGGATCTGTTTGACATCCTACATGAAATCTGGCTGTAGTGGAGAGGCGGAAAATTAAGTTAAACTGGTATTGCAAAAGATGAAAACAGTTAATATTTAAATCGCTTAAAAGTGCTGTCCCCTGTTAAATCAGCAGACCTCACATATGTATTCAAACACGTGTAGAGACAGACACACATGCAACATCCTTTTATTACATAAATACCTCCCCAGCTGTATAACTCAGACTCACTACAATGTTTGGTAACATTATTGTGAACGGCATCCATGTAACAGAGCTCCAAGTAAAAAAACACATGGCACATCTTCCATAAGCCAATTCAAAATAAAAGTCAGAGTGCAGCCACACATTTTGACAAATAAATACAGGTCTCTTCGACCCCAGGTCTGATTGCTGCCATGCTGTCACCAAATTGAGCTAGCGTTAGCTGCTTAGATCAAGCATCACACTTATAAATGTTGAAACTTTTGTCAGTTACTTACTGTATGCCGGGTAGCAAAAGCATTTTAAAACAATATCTTTGGTTAGCCAGTTAGCTGAGACCTACAGCTATGATGCTTTACAAAACACAAAAGAAAAGGGAGAAAGCATAATAGGTTCTCTTCAAAAGTCAATTCACAATCAAAATGCAGGTTTTAATCTGACCTCAGGTCTGACTGCTGCCATGTTGTCAGCTAATTGTTTGATATAGCATTAGTTAGCTACTTAGTTCGGGCATCACACATATTTGTGTTGAGTTAACTTGTGTTAATATGGACATGCTACACATCCATAGCTCTGTTAGATTCTCCACAATGCAGTCATTAAATTCATCTTACTGACACCACCCAGCTGACAGTGTAACTTACTATAAGCTGAGTCGCAAAATCATTTCAAAACAACAGCTTTGGTTAACCAGTTAGCCGAGGCCTACAGCCAAGCACTGGGTGTACAGCCTGACGTTAGCTCCTACACCCATCTACTCCACACTTCAACACTTGGTAGCAGATTCCTTGTTTGTTTTTACACAACAAATTGACAACTCATAAAACATGCTTAGAGGTTTTGATCTCTAGATTTGCCCAATAAAGTGGGAACTGCCCCATCTGTCAGCAGTAACTACAGTACTACAAAATGGATAGAACCCAATAAAATGTCCGGATTGTATTGCTGAGGAATAGAAAATAAACTCTAACCAGTTATTCTTCCTTTCTTCTTCTTTTGGCAGTCCAAACAAGGCTAATTTATTGTTACACTGAAAAAAGCAGCATCTCCTCAACATTTCAATCTTTCTGCAGCCTCTGCTCCAGCTCTACTCTAAGTAGGTTTGTTTAGGGGCATGGCTCAGTGGCCTGCAGGTGGGGACTGTGTGCATAGATGTTGTGTTACATTGTGATGCAATAAAGTTACAGAAGTAAAGGCAGGAATGCAAACGTGCCTTTTCAGGAGGCTGAGGAGCTGTATGTCTGTGGGGAGAGAGAGCTCCGCTTAGCTTGGACTGTGTTTGTTTGTTTTGTTTCTTTAATTAGCAGACTTTAAGGATGAATACAAATACAAATGGTATATAACTCACTAAAAAAAGAGAGAAAACACCCAAAAGCATAATAGGTCCCCTCTTAATCATGTTAGGCTTATACAGTATAATGTGTGTCATCTCTGGTAATTTTTAAACTTTTCACACCCTTCTCCTCCTTTTCCCCACGCACTGTTCTTAGTTTGTGTTTGTTCCTGGGCCAGGAGGCAGAGTGTGTGTGTGTGTGTGTGTGTGTGTGTGTGTGTGTGTGCGTGCATGCATGCATGTGTGAGTGAGTGAGTGAGTGAGTGAGTTAGTAACTGCATGAAAAGCAAGTGCAGTTTGTTGCATCCTTGACCCAGGTATGAATGTTCAGCATGAACATGACCTAGAAAGTTCTTGTGATGATTTTTCAGTGACATAAGTTATGATTATAGATGTGCCTGTTCATACACTCACTCACACACACACACACACACACACACACAGACACACCAGTAAATTGGCTTCCATGGAATACATTATGTAACTTCATGGACAACACTATCCACTGATTCAAAAATCAGAACAGTCAATGTTTTTATTGTAGTTAATGTGACAATTTTCAGTTAAAATAGATGTCCAGTGAAATCAATGAAAAGGCCATAGAGCCGGAGCATTCCCACTCTATCAATAGTCATGGTTTGCAGACAGTTATGAAATGGTACAAAAATGTGTCCAATGGTTCAGGAATTCTGATGACCCCTAGCTTGTGCTCCAGTGTCTGGTGAGAGTTGAACAGCAGGTATTGGTCTCTGTGTGTGTAGATTTTCTGTACACTTCAATGTTAAGGCTTCTGTCCTCTTCAATGTGTACTGTACTGTCTAAAGGGTAGACTGTATCTTCTAACATCCTTTCGTGTGAATTTGATGATAGGGTCCAATGCATTATTGTGCTCCTACTGGGGACGCCAGTGAGCCTATAGCATAGCGGTGCTTTTGTCTGTTGAAACCCTCACTGTAGTTGAAGTCAGTGGTGGTCAAACAGAGATTAGTTGGGTAACAAATGTGGTCTGGGGGGAAGTTGGTTCTGTTGGAAAGAAGCTTGTTCACCCTAAGGACAAAACACTCAGGCATAAGCAGAGTAGTGTAGTCTATATGCAGTTCAATGCAGCCAGGAATACATAGATTTGTACATTGGTGAAACAATTCAATCACTCCACAAGTGCATGGCACAACACAGAAAATGCAGCTCCCCAGCTCAATACTGTACAGGAAAAGGGATATTCTTTCGAGGACATCAATGTTCAAATCTTGGCTTGAGAAGACAGATGGTTTGAAAGAAGCGTAAAAGAAGCCATCTATGTAAAACTGGAATTTCTACGTTAAACAGAGGAGATGGCCTATGACACCACTTATTAGCTCAGTACAATGCAGTCTTGGGATCCCTCCCCAGACTACTTAACATCCATTTACACCTGGAACCATCTAACCCTAACAGCACATGATAGTCAGGTGGGTCAGCGACTCACATATGACCTTAATGACTTTGTTAAGGTTCACACCTCCACAGAGTTTAAGGCCTGGGACTCCACACCAGTCTGTAAGAACCGAAGAGGCCCCTTGGATGAGAGGTGAAACGTCCTCAAGAAACTCAAGCAAGTCCAGTTGCCCAGGATATAGCACTTAAGATTACCATGATCTGGATGACTGAGAATCTTTACTGAACAACCATTATCAAACAGAGGAGGTGGCCGATGACACCATTTATCACCCACCTACAATGCAGTCTTGGGATCCCTTCTCAGACAACTTACTCATTCACACCTGGACCCATCTAACTCTAATGACACACATGATGGTGGGTGGGTCAACAACTCACTTAAACTTAATGACTCTGGGTTCATCCCTATACCTGATCTCGCATCCACATTTCCCTCACTTGCATCTAATTCCACCTGTTTTAGCTCTGCACTCGTAAGACATGGGGTAGAGATGCAAAGAGACCCGAGGAAAGAAGAAACGAGGAAATATGTCTTTAGAGGAATGAGATGTCTTTTCCTCTGAGGTGTCACGTAAAGCAGAGTCAATTTCTGATGATGGCAGCAGCTGATTACAGCTGTATCAGCTGTCAGGAAGCTTTATTAACAGCTATAGAAACTTTTAATGGCGTTTGTGTCTGCACACGTACTGTTATTTAAACATATATAATAATAATGAAACAGATCCAGTTAACTGTAGCAGAGCAGCAGTGTTTTCTCTCTATCTAACAATCACCTGCACATGAAA
>JAPZEB010000005.1:28688939-28699222 GCA_029783705.1 Chaetodon striatus
TGCTCCCGACCAGGTTATGAGTTTAGCATAAGTTACCATGGTGATCTAGCCAGGTTAAAAGAGAGCCACCTTCGTGAGACTGAAAACCCTGGCTTTAGACTCAACATACCTCGCTAACCCATTAATCTCGCTTCGTAGTACACCCCTCATGTGAAAACAAAACAAAATGTTAAATAAGGCGATGTGAAAAAAAGTTGAATAAGAGTATTGAATAAAATGTTGGATAAGAGCATTAAGAGGAAAAAAAAATAAAAGCATGTGGGGAAAACTAAAAACAAAAAAAAACCCAAAACAAAAATAAGAATTAGAGTGTGTAAAGAAAAATGAAATGTTGAATAAGACCTGTGAGTCTGTCTCCATTCTTGCATAAATTTGTGGCACAAGCTGTATTCCATTTATAAAACATGGGTATTCGTTCACATCACTTATCCAACCAGCAAACATATGTATTGATTAAACACCATAAGCCAGACGCAACCAGCAGATTTAATGAAATATAATTACTTATGTTTTCTTAATTCATTGATATTCCGTGGGCCAGAAGGGAAGCTTTATGTGTGGCCTGCAGTTTTATCACTGTTATATATATTCCTCTCTCATCTCTCTGGTGGGAGGACTGCCTTCAGCATCCAGTACAGTGTCACAGAGTGATTTCGTCTGTTGAGCTGTAATATATTTCTTATTCCAGTGGCCTTGCCGTTGTGTCTGTGTAATTATTGAGGTCTAGTGGACAATTGGCTGTGTGGAAATTATAAATAATTACATAACGCTAAAGACAACAGACATACCTGAGTGTTAACAGAGAGGGACTATTGTGGTGGGTGTAGGTCATTTCACTAATGTCATGAATAAAAGTAGAGCCCGATAAACCAAAGCACTTGACTGCAGCTTCTGAAGAGTCTCTCTGGGTTACTGTACCTTGCTCTTTATGGCACTGTCTACTCAACCACTGCTATAAATGTAAATAATCAGTGAACACAGAGACCAAATACTGTGTTCATCAAACTAACAAGCTAATGTCCAAACACAGTCTAGACCTAAAAACTCTCCACAGAACAACAATTAACAATTTGTGCTGATTGATTTTACTCATAAATTATCAGATACAGAAACTAAAAATTCAAAGGACAGCATGTTAAAGGGAAAACGTATTTCCAACATGGTCCAACACTGAATAGACAATAAGTGCCCTTCAATATGGCTGCCACAACGTTTACTATGACAGACACCTAGATTCCGCCTTGCTGAGCAGGGGAAAAAAATTGCTTGTAGAGGTGGATGGGGCACAGTTAGTGCAGGCACAAATCAGGGGCGTTTCTAGGATTTGAGGATGTCAGGGGCTTAGTCCAGACCTCTGTAGGGGGTCCAGAGGGACCCTCCCCCAGGATTTTTATTACTATTATTTATTTATTTATTTATTTTGGAAGAAGCTCTACTTTGATGTTTTTTCATTCACCCTGGCATTTTATATATCCATAAAAAAATAAATTTCAGTTTTTTTGGATTAATTATAAATTGTGAGCTGACACATTATAGTGATTACCTGTGCGTTCTCTCTTTTGAACATGAAAATGTGCAACTTGAAAAATACAGAGGACTCAAAACTAAGGTTTTAGGTATCATATTGTTTTTGAGGGCTTTACAAAATGACAAGTTATTAGATAAGGGGCTTCTCCTTTCTTTATTAGTATTATCAGACCCATTGTTATTTTTTAAAAATTGGTATATATACAGCCTATTTAGATCTGGGGCTATTCACTAAATATTCAGGGCTGAAGCCTTGGAAATCCAGGCCTAACACTGCCACTGACACAAATCCTCAAAAGTACCTTAGTGTTTTGGATACCCCAACCTAAGATAGAGCAAACATTTCCCCATCATGGTTGTAACAAAAATATTTTATACAGCGAAATACAGCAAAAAGTGATGCTAGAAGTGAAGCAAATATTGCCCAGATATCTGCTGTTTACCTCAAAGCAATATGTTTTTTTTTATTTATTTTTATATAGTAATATATAGTAAATAGTATTTATTATCAAATTAGAGCACGGAGGCTTTAAATACAAAGCTGTCAAACAGAAATTTCACACAGTCACCTTTATAATGTTTTAAATGCAGACATCCTCTGGATGATTCTAAATAGATCGAAGAACCATAATAGAAATGCATTGTTTTAGCAGCAGAAAGCTAAGGCTTCTGTCTTTTCAGAGGTGCATATGTGTAATAATATAATATTAATATATATATAATATTCCCCTGATATTTCCCTGATGGTGGTGGAAGATAATTGTTTGCATAATCATTTGTATAAATCCGTAATAACCAGAGCAATCATCCTTTTAGCAGCAGAAACCTGAGACTTCTGTCTTTCCTGTCATCATGTCATTACTTTATGTTTCCTTACCTTAACTGTGGTATAAACATAGTATTTCACTGTAAATATGCCACAATTTCCTCATGAATTTCCCTGTAATGGCTGCAAAATATAGTTATATTTGTTATGCAGGAGAGATCTAAGGCTTGTGTCTTCTGTGTCATCATGTTGGGCGCTTATAACCTATGACACCACTTTTGCACTATGCTCACAAAAACTAAATAATGTAAATAGTTTACATAAATGTTCATTTAAGCACTGGCAGACCATTTGTATTGCACAGTCAAAGGGGCTTAAAGAAACTTACTTTTACTGTTGGCACAGTCCAGGCCATCACATTGATTAAAAAACTTAAAAACACAACACAAAAACAATAAATCGGTTGAAATAAAGAAAAATGTGCAAATGGAGTGAGATGATCTTTTCATGTAAATATGAAGAGTTACAAAAAAAAAAAAAAAAAGCAAATAGGAAAATAAATAAAAGCCGAAATGTATGTTTTTGTTTTATATGTTTTATTGCTTTTGTACCTTTGGGGATTTAGCAAAAATACATATTTAACTATGTTAAACTCTGTGGATCTCAAGAATTTAAAATGTAACTCCTCTCACAATGTATAAACTAGACACACAACTCAAACTTTTGAAGATTTTACTCAGATTTAATTTTTTTTTTTTTTTTTTAGTTTTCAGGTTATTCTCATACCAATAGCTGTTAGACATTATCTATGTCGTTTGCTAAAACTAACAAACTAACTAACAAACCCCACACAGTTTGGTGATCTAGAAGCATTTACTTGGATTTAAGAAGCACACTGGATGGTGTTTTATTGGCAGAGCAACTGTTTTCCTTTTAAAACTGTGACATTTTAAAGTTACATGCTTTTCCACCTGACAGCAGCAGTACAATATTCTGTCCTCTCATTACTGATTCAGTTTCTTTGTTCATTCGTCCTCTCTGAAGCCATTATTACTTTTATAGCTGTTTTTACGAGCCTCTCGTGGCTGCCCACCAATTAAGCTTTGTACCCCATTAAAAGTCCTCACAGGCTGACATAAGTGCTGCGCTGCACATGATTCTACACTGCACCGCCCATTGTATCCATACGCCGCCTGGCAACCACCACTCTATAAAGTATTAACACCTACTATCACTCCTGCAGCACCCCAACTCCTGTGAGGTCCACTTAAAAATCTATACTGCCACAAACAGACCCAACCAACTTACCAAGCACTCTGACCTGCCAGTCTGAGGCCCCCCGGTCTGCAAATGTGTCACAGGCATCCAGCTGCTTCTCCACTGTGGCTGAATTATTTATGATCTAAAGAGGGAGCATGTTTACTGTCCCACTTCTGATGAGAGAGAAGACCGGAAATGATGTGAGAAGAAGCTGTTGATCACATGTTTTAGATAAACAGCAAGCACATGGATAACTAGTGTGGTGCAGATGTAGGTCTACAGTACATTTTATAGCTTTACATTCTTAGGGAAATGAGCATGGAAGTAACCAACATACTCATCTAGAAATGCTATCTAATGGCCAATTCATGTACTTTTGTTAACCACATTATGAAAGCTCTAAATGTGACATTAAGGACATTTACTCATATGCATTTGTGTTGCACATAGGTACGTGGTAGACATGAAACCTGACACATCCTTGTCTCACGTGACTGGAGAAATGGCCTCTATATGTTTTTGACTTGGATTCAAAGGTTTAAGGAGTTAATTTTGACTCACCTTGGGTGACTTAAGACTTGTCTCAAAGGGTTTTTAACTTTATTTGTACTTGTCTTGGATGTTGTCCTTACTTCTACATAATCATGTAATGTAGAGGTCTATAGTTGGCAGTCTGAAAGGCATCTGAGGCAGTCTTATTGTAAGTAAAAATCCTTTATTGACACATGGATAACCAATGTGTTTCAACTTAAATAGTTGTCATCAAAATGCAATAAGGACAGGTGTTCACTTTGAAACCCATCAGGACGTAAGTGTCAGTAGTGCCTACTTACGGAAAAAAATAAAAATAAAAATAAAAAGTACACTTGCACACTTGAAATACATAATAGTGAAAATAACAGAGAAACCATAACATGGTTTTAGAGGGCAATTTGTGATGAGTACTTTCACATAACCTCCTCTCAATATTCAATATTGTCACTGACATGGCTTTGGACAAATATTATTGAGGATGATTGCTTGTTAATTTTTCAAAATGTACCTTCTTCCCAGTATCTAATTTTATTGTTGTTGTCCTGTCTTTGGACATGTAATATCAAGGGCCACCCTTTATGAGTATGAACAATTTTGTATATGTATATTAACATGCCAAGTGATTTCAAAGTAAATACCTGTCCCTAGTGCTATTGATACCCTGATGAAAACTATTTAAGTCAAAACATGTTATTCACCCATGTATTAATACATGATTTTTTCTTACAGTAAGAGTGCCTTTAATGCTTTTCAGACTGCCAACAAACACCATGGACTTACATTATTTATTTATTACTATTATTATTATTATTATTGTTATTAATATTATTATTATTATTGTTCAACTACTTGCCCTAACCTTGAAGACGACCTGATTTTTTTAGTATATCACGTGCACCTGTTGACCCAGAGCAGCACTCACTGTTTTTTCTTAAATATTAGTGACTTGGTGTTTACTTGGACTTGTATTGAGTGACCTGAAATTAATTTGGACTTGTCACAAGTGGCTTGAGACATGACATGGTTTACCCCAAGACTTAAAAACATTTATTTTAATTGGTCATTAGTCTGACTCGTTGGATGTGGACTGTGGCGGTAAGCCTGCCACTGGGCATTGATTTCATCCAGCAGTCCTCCTTTCTTATGCTATCTGCATGTTACTGTTTCCAAATCCGCTTCAATATGGGAAACAATAACTTCTTCTGACATGCTGAAAATGGCATGTTTTGATGAAGATTTGGATCGTGCAATAAGGCATGCCTGCTTTGTTCTTTTGGTGAACTGTATTAAAGATCTACAAAAAAAACAAAACAAAACTGTGCAGCAAGGGATGCAGGCTGGAATCAAACCCACAACTGCTATGGCAAGGACATTGCCGTCATGTATGGGATGCCTGCTCTACCCACTAAGCCAATGGGCTCCCCAACCTCAGCATTTCTTATGAGTGTCTAGAGTATGTCATGCTTCCCTGTTTATTAAGAAGGCATGTTTGAAGGGACGATAACAAATGTTTCCTCCCAGGACCAGGCACGGGGTGCAGGCCCATCTATCAAAGCCTATGAGGACAGACTCACAAATGTCTTCACAGCATGATATCTGTCTGGTAACTCAAAACATACTAAATGAGTGATCACATCCCCACTTTGGGCGCAAGGGCTTCCCTCATTTGATGGATATAATTAAAAAGAGATATGCAAATGTTCCAGACCACCAACCTACACTTGATCTGGAATCAAACAACACAACAGCAGAGAGAAGCAGCAAGAACTGTTGTTTTGTTTTTGTTGTTGTTCAGGATCTTGCCAGGAACTCCCTTTCTCCCTACTGACAAAATGTCTGTGCTGTCTGCCAGAGCTGAGCCTAGCCTTAATTCACTTAATCAAAACTGTTCTTCAGTTGTGCGCTGATTGTCGGAAGAGCGGGGATTAGAAAGTTGCATCCGGGCTTTGTGAATACATAAATTTGCCAACTTTCGATAAAGGGAATTATTGTAAAATGTATTTTTCTTCTTGTCGTGGTACCTTTGTTTCCAAGACAATGCAAAGTAATATTCTACAAATATTGTTCCCTGCCAAAATCATTTTAGACAATTGTATAATCCTCCTCATACCTTTGCAAAAGAAAAAAAAAAAAAAGTGAAAATATTATCCATTATATTTCTATTGCAAGCACTGGGTGTGCTAATCCCATCTGTTGTACAGTCTGCGTACATCATAGTTGAATGGTTTCGTCCTGGCCTGGAGCCCAGGAAGTCAGTGGCTCATCTCCATCCTCCTTAGAGACACCCCTAACACACACTCACAGTCACATCAATGCACTTTTACTGCACATGCACTCACTGCGCACTCATGCTCTCTCTCTGCACCCTCTTTCGTCCTGTTTCTCTGCATCAGGCTACACACACAATCAATCACTCACCCTCCCACATGCTTACACACATAAAGCCTCACAAAATCAAATACTTCAACCCCCCCGATGTGAGCACACATCCCTGCTGTACCCCATGCAGGGCAGCTCTGAAAAGGACCTGGGTTTATTGTCAGTCACTACGGCAAGCCGAGTCTGGCACATCTTCTGTCCCTGCTGTCACTGAGGCTGATGTCCTGGGTCGGTGCCACCCTAAACCCTGCCCTTGCCTCACCTCCCTCCTCTTCTCTTTTCCTCCTCTACCATTTTTCTGTCCTCCCCCCTGTCTTCCTTCCATGCGTCTCCCTTTCTTTGACTGTCTCCTTGTCCATCTTGCACGGCACATTCAAGGAGTTAGCTTGAAAGATTTGGCTTCAAAGGGTTTCCTCCATGACAGACTACTGTATGTTGTGAATGGTGTGTGCTGTATGCATGTGTGTGTGTGCGTGTGCGTGTGTGTGTGTGTGAGTGTGTGTGTGTGTGTGTGTGAGTGACTGAAAGGAGAAATCCAAAATGCTCCTCTCTGTGAACAGGTTCTGTCAGCAGCCTGGAGATGAGACAGGCTGAGAGAGAAAGGGACAGAGGGCGTAGAAAGCTCCTTGGGGGGCAAACAGAAAGGGATGGCGGGGAAGGAGCAGTGGAGGAGGTCCTTTTTAGATCCCTGCCCAAGGCTTGATTCTGATTCCGCCTGACGCTAACAGTATCTTGTTGTCATGGGAACACAGCTAGCTGGTAATTCCGTCTAATGCTCCGATCTCCCCGAGTACAACAAAACTGTCAGACAGACAAGCGTGAGGAAGGGAGGAAAAAGTTGAGCGTAGCGTCAGTGTGCTGCGCAGCACAGCCCAGCGCAGCAGGGCAGCACACACTTCACTGCACAGTGCTGCTCAGGAGAACATACCAGAGCCAAGCAGGACAGCACAGCACACGGCAGGGAACCCAACAGCACAACAGCCGTGCACAGAGCTGTTCTTAACTGCACAAGGCATCAATGGATAGGGTTACTGAGGACTGAAGTATGAAAGAAATAGAATCCTGCTGCCCTCAAGCAACAGTCATTAAATCTATAACATTTCGCCAAATGTATATGGACACCCTTGTTCAAATACTTAAAACTTTTGGTGTGGTACTTCTTCTATGCTTTGTAGCAAAGTTTTGAGGTAGCCCTTTACTATTTAAAGATACCAGTGCCCACAAGCACCGGGTCAAGCCAAGTCCATGAGGTGCCTCCCAGTTTAGGCCATATCCACACCGATAATAGTAATACTACTTCTACTACTACTACTACTACTAATAATAATAATAATAGTAATAACAACAATAATAATGGATTTTATTCATAGTCACCTTTTAAAAAATTCAGTACCCTCAGAAAATCTGATTTAGTCCTTCAGATTAACTCACATGCATTCTTTCTTTGCACAAAATTCTAAAAAGTGTAGTTATGCCCAGTTAAGACCAAAGATTTGCAACGAGACACGCTGAAACAGGCAACTACTTGCAATGCACTGTTCTGCAACGTTCTAAAAACCTGCCAGTTCACACCAATGCAACTAGATGAGACGGTGTATCATCTCTATGCAACAACTCTCTGTACTTCTGTTCTGATTTGAAGCTTTTCAGGCTTATTTTGTGGCTGAATATAATTTGTAGCTTCTTAAATTATGAATGATGATAGTGATAGTGGGATAGTGTCTACAGTTGCATCTGTGGTAGTGATGAAACAGTGAAAAACATGAAATGAGCATCAGAGGGATTGTAATCATGATCAATACTCCACAATTATAAGCGCCAATCAATCGGTCAATGACGTGCATGTGTGTGGTGGAGGATAAAAACAGAGTGAGCAGCAGCAGCGACCCACCATCTGACACCAGCACACCATGAGGATGGAAACAGAGAGCAGACGCCGTCTGCAGTCATTCTGATTTGACCAGAAGATTTCACTACAATCCGCTAGGCTGTTGAAACAGGTGACATGCTTTACGTTCTAAAACCAGCCGCCAGCAATTTGAACAGCTGAGTTGCAGGTGACACCATCAGCCAGCTTGAGTCAAGCTCAGACCAGCCAGTTCACACAGCTGTAACTTTTCTCTGCAACGTTCTAAAGCGGTTTCGTCTCATCGTGAATCTTCGGTCTGAACTGGGCCTAAAAGACATAAATGAGTGCGTCCCTGTCCGTGGCTGAAAAGCAGTTGAGAACCTCTGCTGTAGAGAAGACGACATCGAGCAGGCTGTACTCACAGCTGGAGAAGATGAGCGGACAGGAGTGTTCGTCCATTGGAAAGTTGTGCAGCTGCAGCTGGCATTCTGCGTTTATCGTTAGTCTGAAAAGAAAGAAGAGAATCAGTCCGTGATATCTCTACTCTTTAAGAACTGTAGTAAAGGATCTAATGTGAAACCAAATCACACAAACTGAGACTTTCAAAATATCACATCTATAACAGTAATTTGTGGTGTATTATTCTTAAGAAATGGGACAAGAATGTAGGCACAAATGCATCAGTGCAATTTTGATAAAAGCGATCTCTCAGTCTTGGTTGGGCAGTTGACATCAACCTGCATTGAAGGACCATAATCCCTTAGTGTGAGAGAGCTGTGAGTGGAGACTGTGAGACGTCTCTAAGTCACCTACAGCTACAGAACGAGTCCCGCAGTGGCAGAGGTTGAGGAAGAATCTGCCCTTTACAGCTTGTTTCTTTATAATTGCTTCTTGAATCCCCCTCAAGGCCATTTGTAGTCAACAAATGTTAAAAAGACACTTTCACCTGAAAAATTTTATAACCGCCTTCGAAAGTGTTGTTTTTCAAAACCAGACTGAAAATATCAAAGTCAGCAACATGACCTTTTACACATATTGTATCAAAATCCTCAAAACACACAATCAGGTTTAAGTTCTGCAGTTAAATCAGGGTTGAAACACCGTGTCCATTAGTCAATTAGATGATCATCAGAAAGTTTAAGGTACCCGGTAAAGTTTTTGACCACTAATAGAGCTATAAGGCAAAGTTTTGATGAGTGAATCCATGCTTTGTTTGCATGTTTTGATAAAGCAGGTTTATATATTTTTCAGGGGAAAAAAGCTTTTTAAGAGGAAATGCATTCAAAAAATATGTCAGACCTCAATCACCCACATAGTGCATTTACTCAGAGAATATGAATGTAAACAGAACATTATTTGTTTTGAAGGAAGTCCTGGCATTTCCTTCTTCAAGTCATTTTTAAAGCAAACATTCCAGCCGCTCCCAGGTCCCAGCATCCTGAATAAGAAGATGTGCTGCTTATCTCTGTTTTATATGATTGTAAACTGAATATCTTTGGGTTTTGGACTGTTGGTCAAGCTAATCATCACATCTGAGGATGCTACCTTGGATTCTGGGAAACTGTGATTGACATTTTTATAGTATTTGCTGACATTCTACTGCGCAGACCAAGCAATTGATTAATCAATCAGGAAGATCATCGTTAGTATCCGCCCTCGTATAGATCTACTGTATATTCCCACTAAAGCTGCAACAACTAATGGGATACTTTGCCAATTTTTAATCAGCTTTGTATCACAACATTGTGGGTAGCATGTGTAAATGACTGTGAGGAAACTTCCCTCCATCTTACCAGCACCTGAATCTCCCTGCCCATCTACCTGCGAAAATCTGATCTGATTTGTGATGGCTCTAGGGTTACTGCTGGAACTACAGATTGTATTTATGTTTGCGGGGCAACACAATGGTTTGAGTTGAAGGTGTGAGAAAGAATAGTCTCAGTAACATTGTTAACACTGTGCTACATT
>JAPZEB010000005.1:28787812-28802757 GCA_029783705.1 Chaetodon striatus
AACAAGGAGCAAACAAGGAGAGAGAGAGAGAGAGAGAGAGAGAGAGAGAGAGAGAGAGAGATAGAGAGAGAGACAGACTGAGACTGAAGTTATTTTAGGTGTAGTGGAGTTGAGAAAAAACATTTTAGTTTCCTCTGTTAGTACAGTAGTAGTGTGACAGGGACAGGTAAATCAAAGGCCTGGAAGGGGGAAATGGGGGCCATTAACTTTGTGTCCTCTTTTGTAAGAACCATCCAAAAATTTAAACGAAAATGGTTCGATATGAAACTTGAAGCAAAAAACAAAAACAAAACAAAACAAAACAAAAAAAAAACAGCTACAGGAGGCTCTTCCCAGTCACAGCTCTCGGCTGCAGATGAGCGCATTGCTTGCATCATCAGAGAGACCTCTCTGTCAGGAATTATTCCTGAAGGAGACAGTGGCATGCCTCCACTGGAGCAGGTCAACGGCAAACTCAGAGGGTACGGTGATGTACCTGTTAGATCATGTTTCAAAGGCATTTGGGTATTGTGAACATAACAGATAACCAAACAAATTAAATCATAATTTCTAATAATGACAAGCAATATGTATGTGCATTCCTTATTTACACAAGCACTACGAGCAGTCAAAAGCGGGAGTTGATTTTATTAGAACCTATTAAAGATTGGAGCCACTTACATATTGATGAATGCCGAAATACACGTAAATTTCCTTCTGCTAACAGTTTACACACAAATTTGTTCTGCTCATGTTTCATGAATGAGACCCATACATTTTCATTCTGTAGAAACACTGACATCCATAGGTGTTGAAACTAACAAACCAAGAGTGAGATACTGTCCATGTTATTTCAATCCGAGTAGTACAAGCAGAAGTTTCTTTCATCCCATGGTTCCAATATGAAGTGTTAAAATACTGAACCAAATCAATGAAGCATTTCAGCCTCCATTACTGCTTTTGAGTGTGTATTTAGAACACATCTAAAACAAGCAAAGTGCACACATGAATACATTCTGTAGGATGTGACAGGTCTGTACCATGCTAAAACCTTAAATGGGCAGTGATTATTTATAAAGCATGGATAATGTCATCTGTAGGCGGCTGGCTGGTGTGATTTCTCCTCCTCTGCCTCGACTTCTCTGTCTGGGATCTTCAGACCCGGAGACAGCCCTGAATCCCTTGGCAGGGAGACATGGAGGCCTTCATCAGTCATGGGTCGTTAGTTTGATCTTCCTCACCATAATGAGGTCACTGTCACCTCGGCCTTTCATAATTCTCTAATTACTCTGTGACTAGAGGTGGACTCTCATTAGAATGAGCCAGCAAGAGGAAGGTGTGTTTCACAGAGTGATAAATGTATCAACTGGGATTACTGACTAAGATATTTAGTTAAGTTGTTATTACTGTAAGGTGCCAGCTCCAAATAGCTCTTGAAGGGACGCTCCACTGATTTTACATGTCAATTTACAAGTACTACTTGGCCTGTGAAAACTTTTGCCTTTGTCAAGTTTGAGAAAATAACCCCTCATGATGTCATAGTAATGTCATCAGAGGTATCTCGGCCAGCTCTTGGACATAACGCTGGTGAAAGCCGAAGGCCTGAAGTTTGAAAGACATGGATGTCTACTAGTTTGGAAAGATTTCATGATGCTTTTGAGTTGCATTATGAGAAATTAGTTTATATTTTTACTATTATTAATTTTTTTTTAGTCTGACTTATACTACAGGGCCTGTCTCTAACAATTCCCCCAAGTTTATGGAAGCACAATATGAAATCACTGGCACGCCTCTTAGTTTTCAGTTTGTGTTGCATGAAGTTAAGCGCTCTCTTGTCCTCTCGATTTTTTTTCAGCACTGTTAATCTTGATGACAAATTTGCAGCACTCTTTAAAACAGGCACATAATGAAAACTTGAAAACTTGATTCCAGTCTATTCAAATTGTGTGTGTGTACGTGTGTGTGTGTGTATGTTCAGTCTGGTGCCCCAGACTAATAAGAATCAGGAGACTGCATCAGAAGAAAAACAGGATTGTTTGTGTCTAGCTGTCTCTCACATTCAATAGCTCCATACATCCATGTATGACAATTTGGCAGTTGCCACGGCAACATGGCCCAATGTCCATCATTATTAATAGGATCAACTGACCTGAATGTTACTGCTGTGATTTATCACCAGTTTTGCACTCTGTTGATCCTAGGTGTCTTGTGTGGATGTAATGAGTGGATTTCTGTAAAATGACTGAGTAGGAAATATGACTGTTACAAGAATCTGAATGGAAAATCAAATTTCTTTTGCCATTAGTTAAGGAAGACTTATGAACTTAGTTTATTTTGATTTTACTGTGATGACCGACAGTTGTACTTCACTAAGAACTCACAAAACAATAAGGTGGTTATAAGCAATATTGGTAGACACTACAACTGGACCTCATACAGTACATAATATATAGGGTTCTCAAACATGTATTTTTTAATCCGGATTAATCACTGAAGTTCAATAGTTAACCACAAATAATTTCACAATTATACATTTTTTTATTACATGTTGAAAATTCAATTATTTTCCATTTCAAAACTGTGCTGGAGTTCATGTTAACAGGGTGAAGCAATTCTTACCAGAATATCTTGATTGGGAATCGAATGAATGCATGGATGTCAAACCATTAAAGTGAGGGAGTGCAGGGTCCAGTCAGTGTAAATGTGGTGTGCAGTTTCTCCAAGATAATAATTATTACTCACTGACATCCAGTGATCCCAGGTTAATGCGACAGCATCTGCACTTTTCAGAAGTTCTACTATTGTTCCCTGTGATGGTGAGGTATATGACTGGTCACAACATACCAACCTAGGGACGTTCCTTGACCCCAGTCTTCCACGATGTTGACTGGTCTGCAGTCAGCTGCCACCCATTTAGCGAGTGCTGTTGTGAACTTACACAACTGAGTTTCAGCCACAAGTCTGTGGCCATTCACACACCTTAAAATAGTGCTTTGCTGGTTTTGGCAATGCAGTTGCCTGCAGAGATCAGGCTGATCAGCTGCACTTGAATGCTTAGCTTGTTGGTGGGAGCTCAAACTCCAAGAACTTCTGTAATATTTTAACAGATACCAGACACCAAGATGGCACGTATTCATTCCAATGGAGTTGCTTGCCTTGCGCATACACCAACATTTTTTCTAGCTTCCAGGTTTACTTCCACAGTATGTGGCCCACTGAATATGCACAGTAGTGTTTCTCCTGCTGATCTCGCCCACAAGTTTCCACTCGGCTCATTTACTTTACATTGTTATGATGTCACAGATTTTAAAATAACTTTTTCCACTCCAGGAAAGTTTTACGAATATAAAACCTCCATGGATCAAAAATAAATTATAGTAAGGGTCATAATTGACCTTGCTTGCAGATGAAGTCCTGTCAACAGTTTAACAGATGTCTTTTTTATAAAAGTGGTCTACTGGGAAAATGCTTTTTTAACCACAGGGGATTTTTTTTTTTTGCAATACCAAGAGTGGCCGCTGAGATAAATTACAAGCAAGGCTGTGTTGTTCTCCTGGGGGGCTGGTTTGACAGAAGGTCCATATTACTTTTGATTTGTCAACTGAGCCATCTGGAAGTATTTTTAAAGTAAAAGGAGCCATTCAAAAGCACTGTAGTGTTGTTATTTTCCATCACTGTTGCAGCAGAAAGCCACTGCAGGGTCCTGATTATAAGGAATCATCGAAGTGACAAAATAGCAGCTTTCGATTAACACAGTCAAAAAAACAACACATTATGTTCACAACTTAATCGCATTGTGATTAATACATTATCACTGACAGTTCCAGTAATAAATAATGACGGACAACTCAAAACAGCGTTTGGATGTACTGTAAAGATACAGTAGGACACTTAGTTTGAGCCCTTTTTCTCTTCTGTATGTATCAGCAAAAATTCTTGACAGTCCTTGACAGTAGATAAATTCCCATCCAACTGTTTGATCAATAAAGGCTGATGAAAACAGATTGTTTAGATACAACTTTCACGGCACCTGCTCATGCACTGTCATGCACTCACCGCTGCATGCATTATTGATACAAAATTTGGTACAGACCTTTTCCTTCAGTATAACTTGTGTCATCCATTAATCTAGCGCTATCATCAGGCCAGAATCTCACTCTGTCCAGTACTTTGGTTTGTGACCTGTAAACCTAAAGTGTTGCCATTTGTATGATAATCAGCACATCTGCTGAGCACTGCTGTCGTTCTGGAGCTTGGACTTTCTCAACAAGTTGAGTTGTTCTGAGTGCCACAGTTAGCACAGTTATTCATTTAATTTGCTTAGCTTAAAGCCTTAACTGATTTTATGCTGTTGTGCTGTCTGGTGAATTAATTTTATAATCGTAAGCCACTACAAAAATTGTCAGACTGATGGACTTATGGACTTTCCTTCCATGCATCATAGCTACATCAGCTTGCCTAAAAAAATTCTGTTGTGGGTAGATTTGAAGGTGGATCATAAAGTCATTTAAATATGTATTACATATTTAAATTAACCATTCGTGCCTATTTGGTTTTTTTGGTTACGACACACGCACAATAATTGTCCTCAAAATACAATAATTTCACACCTGTGGTACCAGAGTTCAACATTTCTAAAGGCATTCCTCAGTGCAACCACTCTTATCTGCAATCTGCATACATGCATGCAGCACCTGCTGATCTCATCCTCTGTACTCACAATTATGGGTGGTATAGGGTGTCATTCTTGACATTGTCTACAGTATATTAACCGTAGTAGGCCAATGTAGCCTCACACAACAGTTAGCTACAAAAATGCACACACAGCAGTTTGTATGATATCCCCATGAATGATGTTACTTATTTAATCCAAAGTTACATAATAAATATTAAATTACTGTGGTTGGGTTTAGGTAAGAAGAAGCATGATAGAAACATGAAAGAAACATGGTACCTTAAAATGACTCAAAGTGTCTGCGGTTCTGAACACCAGTCTGCGGGGGAAAGTCCCAACAGAATGTCCAATTTTTTTGTGACCCATCCACCGCCCCAACCTTCCTCTTTACAAGGACCACTCAAGACTACTTTACTATTTACTCACGTCAGTGCATTGGTCATGCGATTGTGGGCTATGCACAAATTTATGGCTCATTATGTGGGATACGTGCAAATTTTGGAGCATATTTTTCATGGGAAAATGAACCAGCAGAACAGAACAGCCTTAGTAGGAATAATGCACAGGTTGACTCCAGTGCATGGACTTGGGGATCATGTATTGTTCACTATTTTCTACACAATAGCTATTAAAACAAATGTCATGCAGATGATGATGCAAGTGTACTCCAGTATGGAACAATATTACTAGCTTGAAAGCTGAGTGATGGGGGAGTAGCGAGGGTGTGGGGTATCACACTCAACCATTGTACAAATCAGTCGTACCTTATATGAAAACTCCCTTAGTCTTGTTCACAGAGAGGTAGCTGAAGTAGACAAACACTGACTCATATTTTATTCATTGATTCATTGATTCATTATCTGTTACAGGGTTGGGGGGGGCTGGAGCCTCTCCCAGCTGACATTGGGTGAGAGGTGGGGTACACCATCGAAAGGTTGCCAGACTATCATAAGGCTGACACATTGAGAGAGACAACCAATTATGCTCACATTCACACCTACAGGATTTTAGAGTTACCAATTAACCAAACAAGCATGTCTTTGGACTGTTGGAGGAAGCCAGAGAATGAGGATAAAACCAAAAAAAACATGCAAACTTCACGCAGAAGGGCAGGTAGGCAGAATCAAACCCAGAACCCTCTTGCACTGAGGCAACAGTGTTTACCACTGCATTACTGTGCCACCCCAAATTTACATTTTAGTTTGTCAAATTTAAGACGTACTTAAAACTTTTGTTACAATTCAGCAATGAACACAATGAACACTCCTCCATGATGTTCTTGTGTTTCAAATACATGGGCCAGACGTGGCCGTCAAAGAGGCCGGGGGGGTCTGGCACCGTGTAGTTCCTAGAGCACCTCCTCTTTTTGCATTCTTGGTATGGGATGGAAATAAAGTAGCGTTGGTTCAGCACGTCGATCAAACAACACACTCTGAACACTAGGGAAGGTTAATAGTTATCTGCATTGTTACTCACACTCCTAAAAAATCAGGAACACCTTTGACTTGCTCCCTCCCCACGTTTCAACATCTATCGCTATAAAGCTCTCAACCCCCAAAATTGAAAGGGGCAGATATAAGGAAGAGCAACCCCCATAAAAACAAATTAAAAACATTCGCTGGCTGACAAGACATCAGCCTGTACAATACAACCAGCCACTCAGTCAACCAGAAAAAGCTAATGCTAGAAACAGTCACTGGTTTCTGTCTGCCAAGGGCAGTTTTCACTGGAAACAAGTTGGGTAGCACTGTGTTGTGACACTACATCGGAAAAACATGCAAGGAAAGGAAAATTCCTCTGTGGGTTACGTCCTAGTAGACATGCTTGGAATAACACCCACACTTACACATTAGGATAGCATAAAATCACAGACAAAATACACACATTCGTGAGCATACATCCAGAACATTTATCATGTTCAATTACACAATTACCTTCAGCTGGGATTTAGAGAAAAATCTGTGCCAGGATTTGAAACCACACATCTCCTGTTCAACCTTACTGTACAGCTGGACGTTTTCCTGGAAATGACACCTCAGCCCCCCTCTTTGCCTTTCCTTGTCTGAAGTCCAGCATGTCTACACAGAGAAACACAGAGCACATACAATTCTGTCTTCTTATTGCTTTAATTTGAAACAGATTGCTCAAGTATGAGAAAGTGGCAGCACAGGAAAAACTTTGCAAAGGATGTGACACCTATCTGAATACGTAGATAAGGCACATTTCTCATCTCCTCTTCTACAAAGCAGGTTGGTTCCTCCATTATTGGACAATTGGAAGACATTATCTGTGCTGTGGAGTACCTTCTTACGTCCCAGAGTCAGCCATCTCAGATGACCTGTTCCTCCTCTTCCTCTCACTGTTCACTTCATCTATATACACTCAATGAAAACACTTATAGTATTTTAATAGGGTTGAGGAGAGAATTATATGAGATGTCAATCATAGCCTTATACAGAGGAATGCATTCTTCAGCGCTTGACGTTCAACCAGCCTTGACATGGATTTGTCATTTGAGGCATCTTGGAATGTTTTTAGTAGTTTGTTGCCGGGTCGCTTGTAAAAATCAGGATGTCTATTCTTGGTGTTTTTCTCTGCCTTTATATCATTCTAAATGGACAAATGGACATTTCTGTTTAAGCTATTACGCAGGAAGGCAAGGATAAATACTCACCTGAATGCTGCCCTGCTGTACTACCACAGTGTTGCTGGCATATCAAGTCCACTTGGAAAGAAAATAACATCTTAGAATGACAATTTAAAGGCACACCAAGATTTAGTAACTCTACTTAACAGACAGAATCTCTTATTTGGGTTGGTTATTCATCTTTGAAATCATATGGCAGTTGATTTGGATTGGGCAATTACAGCTTTAACAATACACGCCACAATTACAGAGCAATATGCACGAGTCCTAATCATTTAGCTTCATTTAATCCGACAAGCTGGCAACAATGGAGAAAACTCCTTCAACGTCTCTGTTAGGGAGTGCTTTAAATGTCTCAAGTTGGTTTCCCTCCCCAGTGCTCTATCTCTAGCAGTCAGGTGGTAACAGAACAATAGCTTTCTTGATTGAGGACCTAAACCCAAAATGGGTGGACTGGCCGAGGAGAAAAGAGATAATGAGGTTTTAATCATGGCATTTTGGACAAATTCCAAAGGCGAAGGGCATGTGCTGGTGGCAAGGCATGTCCACCCCCCCCAACTGGTTTGAGCTCTGCTTCCAGTTGTAGTCATACCAAAGAGCCCTTATGCTGGGAACAGACCATAAGATTAGCCAGCAGTTGTCATATTTAAGTGTCCTTCTGCTGGGACCAGACTGGTGGTTAAAATTTACAAAGATTAGACAGCCCACGCATACAGAACACTTCCACTAGAGATTTTTAGTCTAGACAGTCAGAAAGAAGTATGTATAGAAGGACTGAGTGAGGACTGTAACATTGGACAGGCAAACGTGTTCACCATTTTCAGTTTGCCTAATGAATAAACCTTTTCTCAATACCTAGCTGTCTGCTTATGATGATGTGATGTGCATGTTTGTGTTTACTCTTGAGAGTAAGCTAATAAAACTTAGTGAAAGAAAACACAGCTCATGCAATGTGTTGCTGGTTATATTAAAGGTAACACTGGCAACCTAATGGGACAATACAGCATGTATTCACTGTATTTTGGATGTACTTAGCAAAGTGCCTGCTGCTCCACCGGCACTGCAGCCAGTCCACTCCCCTATGGCTTGAGTTAGCAAGCAACTCTGTTGCCCAGACTGTGATGAAATTAGCCACAATTTATTCATTTTATTATTATGATTATTATTATTATTATTATTATTATTATTATCATGAATAAATGTAAATGCTGTATGTATATGCTGTATTTTCTGTGTTCAAGTGGTTTACTCATAAGACCTATCGTTTGAAAGCTACGCTCCTTGTGGTTCGATTGATGTTGACTATTTCAAGACACAACCACCACAGCAGGTTCAATCAATGCTTCTGTCAGACAAAAAACAAACAAATAAACAGATATAAGTCACCTCTGACATGTTATCATAATTCACAGATTGATATTATGCCAACAAAAACATAACTCATACAGTCTTCAAACACTCCCAAAGGTCCAGGCGATCTAAAAGGGCAGGTGTAAAAAGCGCAGGCTTCAGCCTATATGGCTCCAATCCTGTTTTTTTTTTTTGTTTGTTTGTTTATCTATTGTTTTTAATGCTAAAAAAGCATTAACTTAATGTTTATTTATCATCTATGTACCATTGTATTTGAGTTTTCTACATTGTAAAATGACTGAAATAAACTAAACCAAACTGCTTTCTTATCATGTGAAAGATGAGCTAAACCATGATGTTCTTTTAGTACATCATATGTAGATGTGAAAGTCCACTGAACAAGATGAGTTGGGATGAGCATGTGTTGAATATTAGCCCTGATTTTCCACCCACCAACAGTTTTTGGAGTGATGATCGCTATGTGGGAACTTTCAAAGAGGCATTGCAGACAACCAAGCGAAATCTGCCATTTTAAATATCTGGACCTGTCTGCATGTCCAAATCCTGTAGTGTAAAATTAGTTTTGACCAGCGATGACGGCAAAGACAACCTAAAGTCAATGGGAGTGTAAAATGCAGGGCAAAGGCAATATTAAGGAAAGGAGTCATAACAAGTGAAACAAAACATCAGCAAGCAGAAAAGACAGTCCTTGCTGCCCAGCCTCCCCAACCATTCTCTCATCTACATTATTTTATTTTTATTCTCTTTTTTTAGCTGTAACTTTGTTTTGCTTTTTGCTGCAAACATCTTGAATGACTCGCTTCTTGTAGACAACCATTTTTGGAATAAAGAACTACTTACTCGTGTGGTTTTGTGTCTTTTCCCTTATAATTTCTTACATGTATTTCGATGACATACTTGTCGGGGAATCCTCCTGGTACAATGTCTTGTAATGTGTGACCACCCCTTGTTGCCAATCACCTGTGAAATGTGCAATCTACAATTTAAATACACTCCATTATTAGACAGTCTTGCAATTTGATCAGTATAGCTATCTGATGACTTTGGAAGTCCTCGTGTTTAGGTGCCATCATTTGTGATGCAATTAGCACAAAAAAGGACAAAACAGAGCAATAGCTAGTAGGTGCAACAAAGCAAACTTAACCATACCAAACAACAGCTTTTAGTGATGATGGCTGTGGTCAGAGGTACAAAAAAAAAGACTTTCAGAGACCCACAACTTCTCAGCCTTGTGTTAAGTTACTACACATGGTATGATTGTGGAAGGACAATGTTGGCATTGCACATTTCTGCAAACCACGGATACGTTACACTTGCACATTTCATACATATCATATCATTTTTTCTAAAGTCACATAGTATATGAGGTGACTTTTTCATTGGAAGGACAAGGGGGAGGTGGACAGTTTATTACCCGGGCAAGACACCAAGCTGCAGAACATGGAAGACCCCGTCGATAGATGGATAGATAGATAAATAGATAGATAGATAGATAGATAGATAGACAAATAGTTTATTAATCCTTCACAGGAAATTGCATTGTTAACACAGCAACCACATTTAACATTCAATGTAAATAACTCAAGCAACAACAGTACAGCAAAAATAGCACCATCTAAGATAAAATACTGATAAAAACAACAAAAACAATACTGATAAAAACAACAACTAATTACTAAAAAGTGCCTTCGTAAAATTTGTATTGCACCCAGAGACCATTATTACATGTTTGAAATTATTGCACATTAACAATGTGAACAGTGGTCGTTTTTACCAAGACATTGCTGCTTTTCCAGCAGGGACTGTGCCTGCAAAACCAGGTATTTTAAGCCAAAACATGATCTTTTCCTAATCATGACCAAGTGATTTTTTTTGTGCCTAAACTTAATCATATTATAACCATGAATCGTTGACAAAAAATCTTTCGCCATATCCACCATACTAACATGTAAATATGAGGTATTAAGGGTTTGCAGAAACATACGACGCCAACATTCATTCTGGTGACTGGGTTGCAGTCCAATTATCAGCATGTGTGTTCCCATTTTTAGAAAGTGATCCTTTCACCTGCACTCATTTTAAGTCACTTTAACTTCAGCTTAGTACCTAAAATGTAAATGTCAGTCTGAGTGGAGGCTGGGAACAGGGTCAAGTTTAAACAAAGGAGGGCAATGTGATCGGAAGTCCCTGAAAAGAGCTGGCTTGTTTTGTGAGTCCTACCTATTCAATCATCAGCAATTTGCCACATATGGTAATTCTGTTCTGGCAAGGAAGAACAACACTTAAAGGTTTTGCTGGGGTTGCAGCTGTGTTTGAAGGGAAAGTGTTTGTTTCTGTCATGTTTCTCTCTTTGGTTTTCCTTCTACTCCACAATCTGACCCATTCTCCAGTTCTCTCTTCCTTTACACTCTCTTCTCTCCTTCCTTTTCTATGGCCCCAATCAGAGGTACCCATGATGTGACCAAATGTCATTTATAGTTATTTGCCTATTATTCACAAAAAAGACTGAGAAAACACCACAATTAACATGCTCACAAATTAAAGGTGCATTACCCCGTACAGCTGCACTAATTAGATGGTTTAGAGTTTGTCTTCTGAGATTAATTTTAAAAGAGGAAAGTGAGCAGAGAAAAGTGGAATGAAAGGAAGAAGGAAGGACAGAAACATAGAGGGAGGCAAGCCATATTGTAACATCTGGGAACCCATGTTGAAACAATGCACACACACACACACACCCCCAACCCCTCCCACCCTGCAGACCATTAGGAGACTGATGAGTGAACAGTTAGCTGGATCAACTCAGCATGTCTGGTTCTCCAGCTAGCTCTTTAATCATTCCTTATCTCCACCGACAATACCACATCTCAACCTCTCTCCCTCCCTCTCTATTCCTGTCTCTTTCACTCTCACATCCATCTTGTCCTGCCTGCTCCCCCTTTACCCCACCTGAATGTTGTTCATGGGTGGTGCTCTGTTTTGTTTCAGGGCACAGAACAACACGGTTTGCGGTGCCATTGTGTGTTGTGTCTGGAAAGATAGGAATGCCAAAATGCCAGGGAGTGATGAATGCTGGGTAAATATAGGAGCTGGCTCCTGATTGGCTGGGTCTGAGTGAGGAACTCAGAATGTTGAAGCCTGAGCCAAAATCATAATCTGTGAGTTAGATGTTGTTTGTGTACTTGGTTGTCTTCCAAACAAGACACATTTAAGAGGTTTTTCTATCCCCCTTTTTGAAGTTGTAAACAAATGTTGATAAAACGTGCCACAATTTTACATCATGACAACAGAATAGTTCAATGTTTTGATTATTATACTTATTTTAGTGTAGGTTAGATGAGGCTTGCAGCTGAGTCATCTGTGTCAGAAAAATCTGTTTCTTTGCAGGGTATACCATGTCCTACCTCATCAGATGTGACATCTTGGTCAGTGGCCCTACAGTAAAAAAAAAAAAAAAGACTTATTCTAGTTTACATTTTAACTTACATATGTAAGATGACTTACGTAACATCAGCGTTGATGGTAATATATCAAGTTTTAGCGATAGGAGAATTGCATGTATCTGCTTCAACTTAAGAGTCCTGATTTGTGCATGCTGACTCACTTGCTTCTCTTACAATGGCTTGTCAAAATGTCAGCCTTGTAAAAGCCCATCACTGACCGAATAATTCTGTTGCATGTGTTACTAACAATGGGCAGAGTGCTAAGCTAGGCTAACCAGACCCTTCAGCTCCACATGACACATACCTTTGAGACTGATATCTGAATCTCTTCCTATTTCTTTAATAACACTTCTACAAATAAAAACCCGATATATCTCACAGCTAAATTTAGAGAGAGAGAGATAGAGAGAGAGAGAGAGAGAGAGAGAGAGAGAGAGAGAGAGAGAGCTTAATCATATATACAATAAATGGAATTTCATTTAGGATTATCCAGGTTTTTCTGTGTATTTTTTTTCCATCAATGGCACACCTGCAGGTCTTTCTGAGTAATATGAAGTTAATTAATTCAGTGCAGAACTGCTCATATCTCTCCATTGTCAACATTCATCCCCAATTACAATATGCTAGGAGAGCATTTGATGCAGGCATCCCTTGAAGAAACTGTCAATATCAATACAAGCATAATCCTCTTGAATTTCAATACTTCATTATTGCACAGCATCAAGACCACACTGATGTATTTAATTTCCTTCACGCAGTCATCTCCTCCATTCTTCATAGTGTATGTATGTCTGAGATTGCCTTTGAACATGTTTCATGGAACCAATCTCTTCCCTCTTCACTTTCTCCCCCTTTCACTTTCTGTCAGTGTCTCTTTCCATTGGGAGCTATGTCATGAGTTTAATTGCCGCCAGGTGACTAGGAGCTAGGAAAAACAGAATTAACCTTGTCAGCCCAGAGCCTTCCCCCTCTCCCCTCCCCTTCCTCCCCTCTATCCGATGCATCAATTAAAGTTAAGCCTCCATGGCCCTTGGTTTCAACAGGCTCAGAGTCAGGTACACAAAGAAAGGGGAGAGGAAGATGTTGAGAGGTACAGTAGAGAGCAGAACAAGTGGGATTTACAAAGAGGAAAAGGGAGAAACTTACAAACAGACAGGGCGTATAAGAGGGGAAGACAGAGAAACAAGACAATGAGCCGAGGAAAGATAGACAGACAGACTTGGCAGATAGACTGGAGGAGGGATCAAGTGGGATTCAGCCATTGCAGGATTAAGATGAGAGGATGATGGTACAAAGGCAGACACAGTGACAAGTAGAGAGAGTAAGGGGGACAAAGAACATGTGAGAGAGATGGAAAGAGATATGTTTGTAGGTGAAAATGGGAAAAAAAATGAAGAGAAAAGTAGAGGGTGTGAGAAGGAGGAGGTGAGGAGGCAACGAATACAGAAGTGAGAAGGGGACAGAGACAGGGATGCCCCAAAGGACAAAATGTATCTGCTGATCCTTTACCAAGATCAAATATGACAAAGAATTATCACTACCTTAAGGTCAAAGTAGGTTCCATCTACTGTTTTTGTGTGCATTATCAGTTTGCACATTTAAAAGACTAGAAATTAAAAAGAAGCAGAAAACATTTTTTTTTTATGTTTGGCTGGGGTGAAAAAGTTGGCATATTGAGGAAAAAATAATAAAGGAAACTGATTTTTAAATTCACCTCGAAGTTGTGGTGCCTCTGTCAGCGTATTCTTTCTCCAAAAAAACCACAACATCAACAACGTCACCCCCCTCTGCAGTACGACTTCTTGCTAAAAAATACGGTGCTGAAAGATTGGTGAGAAAGTGACTAGCTGTGTGGGACTATAAGGTATGATTGTTAATGAGCTATCACTAAAATGTTGGCTAGCTGATAACGTGCTAGCTGTAGCGAATCACAATCAATGTGTTCTTACAGAAATACGAACAATGACCTCTTGACGTCAGATTGCTTGGTTAGGTTTAGCACGGGTTGCCATAACATGACTTAATTAGACCTGCATCATGTAAGGTTGTGTTGTTACATAACTGGATAAGTTAGGTGAAGTAAAAAAAAAACAAAACAAAACCTTAACGTTGCCTTTTTGGTTTCACACCACAGATATATAAATAGATCTGTGTATGGCATTGGAGGCAGAGCCCTGTATATTCCTATCAAAGTTATTCAGTGGTGCATGAAGCTAAAAAGTCATTTTGTCTCTTTTACAATGTAAGTCTATGAGGAAAAGTCTTTTGGGCCCCATGGCATCATGTTACTGACCCAGATGGTACTGTTCCACTTTTTGTAAAATTGGCTTCAAAGCCTGATGCTGTTCCACACACATCAACCACACCAGCCTCCTTAAGTCCGACAGGGACTTCCTCACTCTACCTGTTGCATGGCATCTTCTTAATTTTGTGTGTCCCCTACAAAAAAGGATCCAAATTGACTTTAGCATTGTTTGGTAGTGCCAGAATGTAATTTTAACACAGTTCTTGCCACCACCATTCGATGCCATTTTAGGGGGACATGGTCACGGATTTCTGTGAGACAAGGCTGGCCACAAAAGCACATAGAGGTAAGTGGCTTATTGAAGTTAGTTAGGAAGGTTGCTACCTCAGTCATATATATATATATATATATATATATATATATATATATATATATATACACACACACACACACACACACTAAAATATATATATATATATATATATATATATATATATATATATATATATACACACACACACACACACACACGTACATATATATATATATATATATATATATATATAATAGAATTAGAATAAAATGTAT
>JAPZEB010000005.1:28863412-28876711 GCA_029783705.1 Chaetodon striatus
CGATCCACTTTTCCATGTTGATAAGAGCATTAAAATGAGAAAAAATAATGGGACAAAAATAAATCAAGGGATATTTAAAATAGATAAAAATGTGAGATTAATGATTAATTCAGAGTTAACTATGACATTAATGCGATTATTTTAATCATTTGACAGCACTAGTTTCTACAGAATATAATGATGTCACAGTGAAGTTCTCCTTTGACCTTTTGGATAATCAATGTCATCACTTTATCTTCTCACTGTATTAGATACTTGTGTGAAATTTTGTTCTAATTAACAGATTAATTTATGAATCATGGCCAATAATATGTTCTGTATGGTCACTGTGATATTTGACTACTAAATTCAGTTCATCTTTGCATCTTTGGACATTTGTGCCAAATTTAAGAAAATTGCCTAAAGGCCTCCTTGAGATATTGTGTTCACAAGAAATGAGACAGACTTGTGGTCACATTGACCTTGACCTTTGACCTTTGGCCACGAAATTCTTCACTTCATCATTGCGTCCAAGTAGACATTTGGACCACATTTGAGGAAACTTCCTTATGGCCTTAGGCATAAAAAGTAGGATGAAGCTGCTTTAAACTAAAAAAAACTCATTAAAATACAAGGCTTTAAATGACACTAACAAGTTGGCTGAAAAACAGTTAGTCATGGCTAAAACTATTAATGAGGTGGGGATGGAAAATTACACACATATGCATTTGGATGTTAACATTATCTCACCTTCACTAAAGAGAAATAAATCCACCTTTGACCTTTGACCTTGAATTATTTTTTTACACAAACTGTTCCCAGAGGTCAGTCATGGTTTTGGTTTTCTAAGAGCTTGTATTTTCTTTATTTTGATGGCTGATGAGCTTCTCCATTGGAGCATTTGGAGTTCAGGGCCTACAATAGCACATTTAGAATTGACTACAGGATGCAACATTGCCTCTGTAGTTGCTATATGTTGCTAGCCATGCTTATGGATCTTTTATCCTTGTAAGATCATGGTTATACTTAGAATGAATCCAAAGTGAGACAAAGATGCAGTGTTTCCTGTCAGTGTTAAATGCAGGAAGTCATTGATATTCTGATAGAGAATGCCTCCTGAAATTCCCCAGTCCCCACTCAAGTGGTTATGAATTCAGAGTCAGAGAAACAATAATCATAATTGCATCTGATTGTTTGTCTGAGTTGCTTATTTGTATGACTTTGACCAAATGTCATTATCTGCCTCTGCGCAAATTCACCGAAGGCATACTCAAGAAGAACAAAATCTATCTGTGCAGAAACAATTATCTTCTTTCCTGAGGAGATGAGGTCATAATAACTGTCAAGACCCAACAATTTAATCTTACTGGTGATCAACATGGCCATGCCTCAGTGTCGTCTACCTCTATTATTATAAATGAGGCTGTAATGGAAGGTATTACCATACAAGAAAATACACTAAAAAACAACTCCATTAATAGTTCTGCCTCTCGTTGGTGATGTGTTTTTTTTTTGTTTTTTTTTTCGATTAAGCGGACAAATGGAGGTTAAGAACACTTCAACATGTCTAAAACCTGACACGTTTTGGTGTCAGTGCCTCACAAAGTGCAGCACATTGCTTTTTTCTTAACTTACAATTTCATACAGATGGAACAATTTGTTAGAAAGCCAGTGCATAAAAGTCTGAGGTATTGGTCTCTCCATGCTCTCTGGCCTCAACAGGTGCATCCAAAATACATGCTGCACTCAAGGGTACAACTGTAATTGAATTGTTCACTATTGCAAAGGTTTTCATGTTTACTGTTAGTTAGACCTAATTCACTGCATTTATGTATGCAGGACTTATAGCATGCCACACCTTAATTCAATCACAAGAAAAAATGTTGGATTTGTACATATCTGCAAGCCACAGATACATTACATCTATGCCTTATTATGTCCAGAATATGTTGAAACTTTGGCTAGATTAAGGCAACAAAAGCACCTGATTTGAGAAAAAAACATTGTGATTTGGCTTTACATTCATACACAATGTGAACGCCAAGCTCCTGGGTGAAAGTCTGGGGATTGTTAAACCCATCCACCACCCCTTCCATCTACTCATAGGGACTTTCCAGCTTCTTATATGACTGTAGCATTACAACTGATACCATATCATACTGCTGCTACAGAACGTGTGAAATGCCGACATTTTCCTCTGGTGACTGGGCTGCACACCGTGTGTACAACAGTTGTCTTCACTGAAATGGCCGGGGAAGACTACAAATGGCAGTTTCAATTATGTGTTTTTATGACTGGCTGTCTGCGGTGTTGTTCCAGATTTCACCCGCCACTGACGACTTGAAAACAAAACTAACTAACATGTACACAATGCCAGTCTGAGTGAACTGAAATCGAATGTCTTGTCAGATTATATGGTAAAAACTCCACATGCAGTATAATTTTGCCATCAAATATCCTTCATTTTCAAACATCCCAGGTTATACTGATCTTATGCAATAATCTGTATTTAAAGATCATAAGACACTCAGGGAGAAAGTTGGGCCGGATGAGATATATAATCCCTCAAGCATGTTCTGGGTTTACCCTGAGGCCTACTACCAATTGGATCTGGAAAACCTCTAACGGAAGGCGCCCAGGACGCATCCTGATTTGATTTGAGAACCACCTTAATTTGTCCCTTTTGACATGAAAGACCAGCAGCTCTACTCCAAGCTCCTTCCATATCTGAGCTACTCATCCTATCTCTAAAGGCTCATTTATGCTCCTTTACATACAAAAATAGATACATCCATTTCGAAAGTTCATGCGTCCTTTGTGAAAGCATTGATACAGCCAATAGATGACACTATAGGGCAGAGTCAAAAACAAAACAAACAAGGCGACGGTGGAGGTTGTGGTATTGTACATTTAAACAGAGGCAGCACTGTAGACGGTGGTGGTCTGTGAGGCTATTAAATACATACATCCCAACATGTGGGCCGAGAGTCATTGTCACAGTTTTCACCATACATTCTTATATATTACTGATTTATAGTATTCTGTCATTATTTAAATTTCTTTGTTTTCTCCTGTGGTCATATCTTGCTCTAACTATGCTACACTGCCTACACAATCTCCGGTGGTACTGCTACGTCTCATCCATATCCATAAGCTTTTAGAAAGTGTGCACATATGTGGAAGAAATCAACGCAGGGTACAGACAGAGGGCTAAAGCTGAGACAACGTCTTCCTCCAAATATATATATATCACTGTTCCATCTCTACATATAACTGTAACAGCTTTCTGCAGGTGCAAGGTTATCTACTTTCTTTTAAGGCTGTTTTAAAGGCAACTTGCCTAGTGTAGGAAAACACTACCTGACATAAAAGGCAACCACAGTTAATGTCCACACTTAGTTAAAAAAAATAATAATAATTAAAAAAAACAAAACAAAAAAACACTGAACAGCACAGGATGAAGATGTATCACTGTGTAAGAGCAACCGTGTGGAATCTTCCTTTAAGGAAGACAGAAATATAGTTGTCACATCTGGACTTCTACAGGCTTCTTCCACATTCCCTTGCACAGCCCTGGAGAAAAAGCCCCCATACAGGCCTGTGGAAGCTGCACTGACTTGTTAACTCAGCTGGGGATAAGAGAAGAAGATTCCCAGCATCGGGTCTTTGTGTGACTCACCATCTCACAGACACAATATATAATGCCTCGCCCCCAAATAAACTATCCATCAAGTCGGTTGTCATCCTGTGGCGGGATGTGTACATCTGTGGCTGTAATAAGATTTGTTTTTCATGCCTTTGTGTTGATGTTATTGTTGTGTGGTACTTTCATGCTGAAGCTGAGTATATGGAAAGTGACATTTTTGCACCGACAGCTATTGTGAGGCTGCTGTTTGAGAGGCCTGCGGGCTTTCCCTTGCATAGAAACCCTTAGTGTAGGTATAAAGCAGAGATCTTGCCTAAGAGACAAAGGGCAATAGAGGTTGGGTGATAGTCCTCCAATCAGGGGAAACAGCTGGAGGAGGAACACACACACACACACACACACACACACACACATAGGCAAGGGAAATAAAACTGTGAAAACTTCCAGGTGCAGATGAGGATCTTGTTTTACCTTAGTGGTAGGAGGACAAACCATCATAATACAGCAGGAGCACTACTTAGATCTATTCACAGCAGTTACCCACAGTGCAGCAATGAAACACTGTACATGTTCCAAACCAACAACTGCAAATGTGTATTTTACATATGTTATCATTTGAAATCATTCTAAGAAACAAACAGAAAACAGCTATATGAGGAAAGCAACATCAAACTTACACTGAGCTGTCACTTTGTGAACTCTTTGAATGCAGTAATTTATGGTACAGGTAAATGACACAGTAAATATATAATATAATGTATAATATGAATTCTGAGTTGACAGAGTAAGATTTTTGGTTTTAAACCCTTAAAATTCTGTTAAGTGTAATTTATGGGTGATAACTATTTTTGCAGCTGTCCTAAATAGCTCAAAATGCAGAGTAGTTTAATTGCAGTGTTTGCAAATTTTGTTTGTATGATAGTTTAAAATTCTTACATGAGATATTTAATTTTGGAATAAAAAGTAGAACAACCATAAAAGAAGAATCTGCTAAATTCTATGGATGCCAGGGAGCTGCTGCTGGCCCCATCTGTTCTTCTGGGTTATGTTTACATAAATATGGTACTGGTGCTGTTTGTCTATATGAATTTTCCTAATGAAGGACTGAAATGTGTTGTGATAACAATGCTGTTTTTTTTTTTTTTGTTTGTTTGTTTTTTTGTTACTGTGTAAAATAAGAAAATGGCGGTGTGCAGGTGCAGGTATACAGTTTATATTTACCTCTGGGCAGTATAGCCTACCTGAGTACAAATAACCATTACTATATATCAGTGTTTATCTTACTGCCAATCCTGTTAGGATCTGTCATTTAAGTTGTGGTGGTCACAAGCCCATTCTCATTCCCAAGTCATCAAATACCTATGCCTGGTCAAGCCCCCTTGGTGTGTGATGTCAGTTGTGACAGCCCTCTTACCTTCCTGCTTGGGCTGTCTTTCCCTTTAAGGAGAGAGGCATTGAGCATATCACTGATTAACCCTTGCCAGGTGCGCTGCTGCTCCTCAGCTATATAAGCTGCTGGAGTCAGACAGTCTCCCTCTCTCTCTCACCCTGGGCATATGGGTTGTTGTTTGATTTAGGTTGTTCTCCTTTGTGTCTATTTCCTTTGATCATTACACTTCATGTTACACTCAAGCAACATGCAACACACTACTAAAGTTAGTGATTTACATACTTTATATCGCACTGGTTAAATTTACTTTTTGTTAAATTAATATTAAGTTAAAAGTCATGTGTGTTCTCTCCTCTTTGTCCCTCCCTTGAGCTGGGCTGTGACACAGTGCCAAAGGCACCCTTTGGCATCTCCATGAGATGAATTGGGCTTTTAACTAACCCCAATTGCCAACTGCTACTAGCTACTCCGGCTACTTTTTAAATCAACCACACTGGGTTGCATGCATTTTCAACCTGATGCCGTCCCATGGCGTATCATACTGCCGAAACAGGTGCTGTCCAGCGGCGTTATGAACTGACACCACCCACCCACATCATACTACTGCAACAGGTGCTGCCTGGCTGACTGGCAGCATATCATTACACCATGATAGGTTCCATCCAGCAGCATTATAACCTGATGCCACCCAGTAGCACATCATGCCACCGTGAATGGTGGCTTTTGGTGTCAAGTGTCTGACGTTGAAAATACTGACAAAGCGGCAGTATTAAACAACTTAAGAATGAGGACGAGCTGGATTTTTGTTCACATGCAAAAACCCATTCTAGTCCTATACAAAAATGTTAACATACATAGAGTGAACACATATTGATGTGTGCTCTGTGACAGCTAGTACATACTGTATCAGAGAAATTAAGCCCCAGTAAAGGGGGCAAGTGGTAAAAGAGCATAGCTAGGGTAACTGAAATATGTAACCTTGCCAAAAATGTATACTAAGTGACATATACTGTGCTTTTAGTCATGTTTAATTATTTTGTTTTGGAGGTACACTGTTTCTTGGCTCCTTTGGGGTTTAATTCCAATCACAAAATACAGCAGCCTGAATGCACTTGTATTTAATTATGCATATCAGCAAACTAGGGACTGCTCTATAATCCAGTGATGCAGGTGTTTTATATCTAATAAATGTTTCGTGTAAGCACGTCTTTTATTAAGTGGAAATATATGTGTATTTACTCCATTGTGCTTGCTCTACCATAGCCCTTATTTCACACACAGTAGCAGCTCAGTTGCTTTTCTTTGGGTGAGATGTGACAGAGAGGGCTCATTTGGCATGATGTGCTGTTACAAGGCTCATCTTTATCATGTGAAGGTGGTTGGGATTACCATGCAGATGCCTCATAATGGAGCATCAGACTGCTGTACCATTCATCTGTGTCTGGGCCAATAGGGGATCACACAGTCTTTCACAATAAACATTCACAGAGATCACATTGGCATTGAGAATAAGGCTTATTTGTCTAAATATAATATAAATTTATTTTTTCCCTGTGTGTCTATAATTGTGTTGACACTTCAGTGTAGCAGAGTAATTGTGCTGTTTATATAAGACAGCTTCTTCGTGTATTATGTGTGACATGCACTGCAAAAGAGAAACACAGCAAAGTATAAACAATGTTTTGTTATATAAAATGTTCATTTCCATTTGAGCTGGGACCACTGGCTGACTGGTGCCAGTCACAGACAGCGATGTTCAACCAGCATTCAGACTTTATCATTATCATCTTGAAGGACTGGCTTTTGGAGTCTTGCCCCTAATACAATGCATGATGACAAGTATCCTAAAGAAATGGGATTGAAAAAAGCACAATGTAAACACATATTCCTGTTCTTTTCAGTTGATTTTTATTATTATTATTATTATTATTATTATTTTTATCCTACTTAATTTTCCAGGCATTATGACATAGGACATAACATCTAAGATGTCAAAAGTTGTTGATGGTTTGTGATTTACTTTCAATTACAAGAAGAAAAGAAAAAGTCCCAACTCCACACATTCTCAGTCTGACCTTGTCATATAGACGTTTGGTCATGAACTTTCCATGATGACATATGATGTGCAAGGTACCTTGGGTATGTGGAATGTTGACGTTCTGAGATGTTGTGTCAACTTGTGCCTGTTTAATGCATTATCTGTTTTTAAAATACACTTCCATTTGCATAGGAAATGTACAGTCTGCATAGATATTCTTTTCAAAAATAAACACACTATGTTGGCGCAACACTGCTAATTTACATTTTTTCCCTTCAACAACAAATGCACATGGTTATGTGTAGCCAACACACGCACATGATTGGGTTTGAGAAAAAAAGAAGTTACAATCTCAGGAAGCAAACACCAACTTCCCGGGTGAAAGTTGGTGATTGTTGGACCACCCCTCCCACCCGCCCTACTTGGGCTCCTAGGCCCTTAACTTTCGTTGTTATCCTGTTGCATTTCCCCCTGATGCCACTGGACAGCGTCAAACAATAATGGTGACCAGCTGTGTATCATGCCGACATGAAAAGACTGCTTTTTTCAAGGGTGTCTGATGCCACAGTTGCCCAATTACTTCAAAATCTGTGAAACAGCAAGGTCTGAAATTAGTCCATAATCTCCAAAAAAAAACAAGGTTCATTTGATGTGACATTACCTAAGAAATGTTTTCGTTAAAGGTGAATCTGAAGAAACTGCCTAAAAGAAATGAAAACAATATTAGCGCCCCAGATATCTGTCTGCCTAGCAAAACTTTTCAGCTCCTCCAGGGGGAACCCAAAGCACTCCCAGACCAGATGTGACATGTAATCCCTCCAGTGTGTTCTGGGTGTGCCTCGGGGCCTCCTACCAGTGGGATGTGCCAGAAAAACCTCCAGCGGAAGGCGCCCAGGGGGCATCCTAATCAGATGCCCGAACTGGCTCTCCTCCAAGCTCCTCACACCGTCTCTAAGGCTAAGCCCAGCCACCCCACAGAGGAAACTCATTTTGGCTGCTTGTATCTGCAATCTCATTCTTTTGGTCACTACCGAGAGCTCATGACCATTGGTGAGGGCTGGGACGTCGACAAACCAGTAAATTGAAAGCTTCGCCTTCTGGTTCAGCTCCCTCTTCTTCTTGGAACGGCGCAGCACCTATGTCACTGCAGAAGCCTCACCAAATCGTCGATCCATCTCATGCTCCATTCTACCCTTACTCGTGAACAAGACCCTGAGATACTTGAACTCCCTTGCTTGAGGCAATAACTCTCCCCCAACCCGGAGGGGGCAATACAGTGGTTTCTGGCAGAGAATCATGGCCTCAGTTTTGGAGGTGCCGACTCTAATCCCAATCGCTTCATACTCAGCTGCAAACCGCCCCAGTGCATGCTTAAGGTCATGGTGTGATGAAGCCAACAGAACCACATAATCTGTAAAAAGCATGGATGCAATTCTGAGGTATCCAAACCGGACCCCTTCCTTCCCTTGGCTGTGCCTCAAGATCCTGTCCATGAAAATAACAAACAGGATCAGTGACAATGGATAACCCTGGTAGAGGCCAGCACCCACCAAGAGTGTGTTTGACTTTACACCAAGTATGCGGACACAGCTCTCACTTTGGTCATACAGGAACCGGATGGCTCGTCGCAGTGAGCCGGTACTCCGTACTCCAGCAGTAACCCCCAAAAGAGCCCCGAGGGACGCGGTCGTAAGCCTTCTCCAAGTCCACAAAGCACATGTAGACTGGATGGGCAAACTCCCACGACCCCTCCAGCAGCTTCGCAAGGGTAAAGAGCTGGTCAACTGTTCCATGGCCAGGACGGAATCCGCATTGCTCCTCCTGAACTAAAGGTTCGACAATCGGTCGGAGTCTCTTTTCCAGCACCCTTGAGTAAACTTTACCCGGGAGGCTGAGCAGTGTGATACCCCGATAATTGGAGCACACCCTCCGGTCCCCTTTTTTGAAGATGGGGACCACCACCCCGGTCTGCCACTCTACAGGCACGGTACCCGACCTCCACGCGACACTGAACACTGTTTCAAGCCATCATTATAAATATCAAACCCCAAACAATGAGTCACCTTCATTAGTGAGCGGCAGAAAGCTAGACATCAGCTTAGCTCTTCAGGAGGACTCCAAGTCGACCCTAGGAAGGCAGCTTAAGTTCCCCACTAACATAGTAACCACATCAGAGTCTACTAAGCAAGTAGTTTTACTGGAACTGACTGTCTCCTGGGAGGACCGGATCGAAGAGGCCAAGAGGGCCAGATATGCAGAGCTCATCACAGAGTGCCAGAGCAGCGGATGGAAGAAGAAGAAGCCACCAAGAACATCCTTGAGGCTGCTGGGATCCGAGTCAGGGACTGATCACCCCCGCCTGGGGCACCCAGGCGAGGGTGTCTGATGATTTAAGACCCGAAACACCCGACACTCACTGTCGTTCACGATCCAAGCCAACACCGTGCGATTTTGCGTCAAGCTACAATCAGGCTGATATCGTGTAGTGTGAACCTGGCATTAGTGTGAAGGTAAATCAACCTCAAAACATCTGGGAATGACATTTTCAGACATTTTGAGATTGATTTACCTTTAACTTACCTTAACCTACCTGTGCATGGACCCTGAAATTATACAGGCAGGTGTACTCCACGTTGCCCCAGTTGCTCTCAACTTTGAGCCTCACATACCTGAAGACTCCATTGTCTGGGTTCTGGTAAGAGACAACACAGAGAAATTAATAAAAAGAGTCAGGCATTGTGACAGAGCCTAAAATGAAAGGATAGGACACCAGAAATACAGATTTTGAGCACAAGGTATTTCAGTGTTTTGCATCTAGTTTTAATATCAGCCCCGTCTCTGTCTATAACGCAGTTAGTTAAACTGGAGGAGGTTTTATTCTCAGAAGAAGACTAAACAGTTAAAGCTAATCTCTTCTTCTACTGCGGCTATAAAAAGCCATATATTGTGCAGTGATCTGGTAACCCTCGCAATGTTTTTGAATGTGACCTATTTAAAAAATGCACATTTATACTGTCTCATTTGGCCTGTATAATACTCACAGCCAGCTGGAAGGTCTGATATTGGGCACCATCTTCATCATACACCATAGTACCCAAAAATACGCCTTCCCCCTCTGCGGTCCTCATTCCCTGGAAAGTGAAAAGGAGACACAGGTTAGCTTTTGTTGTGCACTGTGTGAGTAACACTGATAAGAATGCAGGAAATATCTGTGATAATGACAGAACATGTCTGACTTACGAAGACCGAAAACACCCTCGGTGCACTGGCAATGCTTCCAGTGGGGGACTGGCTTTTACAAATGTGGCCCAGTGTCACATGAGTGACCTGCACTGGGTGGGACAGGGCGATGACTAAATGTCCATGGTCCCCTGCAAAGGGCCAGCATTGGCCAGACTGTGGTGAGGTTTGTCCCTGAGGGAAGAAAATTTAACATTTTAGTCTCCACAATTCTTAAAATGTTGCTCCGTGTTATTTTTGTACTAAATTCCAGAAGTTGTGGGTGTGTAATTCCTACCTGGATCACTCTTCTCTGGGTTTTTCTCATCCACCAGTGGAATATTGTGTCCCAAATCATTCCACCTTCTTGGGACGAATATGACTCTGAAGACAGCTCATGTAAAATTCTGGCTCCTGCATGCACACAAATCAATGACACACATACAAAGTCAGAAATCAACCTCCAAATAGTTCCGCAGATAAACACATGTATGAGTCAAGATGAGACAGGTGAAGATCACTTACCGTTTGACTCCAAGGCAAAGTTTGCCATCGTGTTTGCCAGAGGAGCAAACATGTTTACATGGCGTCTCAGTGACTTGACCTCCTGCTGGACCTCTGCCAGCTTCATACATATGTGTATGTAGTGTGTCATTCCTGATGGATGCAAAGCACAAAGTTAAAAATCTGATTTTTATTGACAATGAACCTCTCAAAAACTTGGATCAGGGACTTAACACAAACATCTGTCCCAGGTTTTCCAGTATATAAGATGCAGGAAGTCTGAGGTCACTTACCACCAGTCAGAAGGAGCAGCAGGATGGAAGCGAAGATTCTCCCAAAACTGCAATTGGTTCTGGAGTTTGGGCAGTTCTCAAGTGCTGTAACGTCGCCGTAGATGTGCTCACCGGGTTGTGTCACTGGCTCGTCAGTGTGTGCCATTGGTTGATGCTGGAGACCACGTCGAAACACTTTCCTCCACCTGTTCGATAAGATTGATTCATGTTTAGATTTATAAAGTGCTAACCCCAAATCACATACAGGACACAACATGTGCACACAAACGCTACAGCAACCTACCTGAACAATGTCTCCTTGTAGGAGACCACTGGGGTTCCCTCCTCCGTATAATACCCCATCTCCAGCAGGCGTAGGCTTCTCCGAAACATGACTGGAAAAAAGGTAAAAAGACAGAGGGGCAAATCATTAGTAACACACATAGACACAGCCACACACTCTTTACAACAGATGGTGGATACTGTCACTATGAACAATAGAAAATTGAATAAATGGCAGTGCGGAAATGTGATTGCCAGCACATGTGTATTTGCCTTCTTCATAACAGTAGAGCGGGATTTATACTCGTGCGGCAGACCCTATGCCGTAGCCTACACACGTGGCTTACGCCTTTGTGAGCATTTCTACTTGTGCGGTGGTGTCTGTGTCACTCCGCAGTTACACCTTTAAAACACTAGTCTGAGGTGGTGGTTTCTGTGAAGTGCTGTTAAGTTTAGTTGATTCAAAACACATCTTAAATACATTAAACATGGCTTAATGGCTTAACACAAATCAGCTTCACTGTTACTTGCAGCGTTCACAGACAAAGTACTTGTCCTTTGTTGGACACATTCAGGTCCAATCTGCATTTTTTCACCATTTTAGTTCATTTTCAGTAACTCTTGCGCTCATCTTACTTCTGTTGATTCTCTAACAGGCACCGGTTTTTGCTTTTTGCTCCTTAAACACTTTATATCTTGTATAGTTTGAATATTTTGACTGACACTTAATGCTCTGTTGTTTTAAAAACTAGGCCCACTATGTGACGGTGACCAGGTGAAACTACTGGTCGTTACTGGTTTGTGAACATTGATTCGGGATAAATAAAGTTCTATTTAATAAAACTGAATTAAACTGAATTAAATTGTATTTTGTGGGTGAAGTATTCCTTTAAATTTGCCAAAAGTTTCTATATCAAGTGTGGAGTCTGTTCTGGCAACTCACGTCTTTAAATCCCATGCAAAACTGATTCCTCCCGCTTGAATTACATGAATTGTGATTTATTTATTGATTTGTTTTTGACACATTATCAGTTAAGTAGTATTACACGAGCGGGTGTGATTTAATGTAATTTGTGGCATGACAGTGATGCGGTCAGGACCGAGGTACCTGCACCAAGGTCTGCTAGCAATCCCGTTCTGTGGACGATAAACGAGGTGCAGACTTCTCTCTGTGTCGGTGCTTGACAGAGCTGTGAGTGACAACAACCCTGCCCACATTTAAGGATATTGCTTGCAGTTGAAATGCTAAGCGGGTCCTAGAGTCTAGGTGCCACGTCTGAAGGGTTACTTGTGGTTTAAAAGGTGCCATACCGAAAGTGTTTGGTTGAAACAAAGCTTAAATATCACTGAAGGTCGCTGGCCAAAGAGCCACATTTACCCTTAATAGCTTCACTTTAATTTCACAAGTATCGAAATGGATCCAACTGGGTCATTTACACAAAAAAAACCCAAAAGGCTGTTTTAAAGTCTGAAAATCCTAAAATCCTAAAAATGTTAATTTTGTTGGTGAGGTATTCCTTTAAATTCACAAACAGTTTATTTATCTCTGCAGTATCTGCTGGTAACTTACCTCCTGTTTCTCTGGTGCACTCAACTAATCTGTTGAGGTCCTCGATGAAGTGTCTCTGAGTGCTGCCAACAGTGCTATAGCCTCAGAAACGATCTCTTTGATGTCTGGCTGCTCTGTGATGAGCTATCTGTTGGTTCCACAGAGACTGTGTGATGAGGTCACGGAACATTCTAACATTCTACCTGTTGTTTAGATTTAAATCTCGTGCAGAACTGACTCCTCCCACTGGAAACACATGCATTCTGATTTATCTATTGATTTGCTTTTGACACATTATCAATGAAGTAATATTACATGAGTGGGTGTGCTGTAATGTGGCAGTGTTCTGTACTGTCCCCATGTTTGGTCCCCCCTCTGTTGGGGTACCTAGCACACAGATCTGGTACTAAAAGGTGGAGC
>JAPZEB010000005.1:28930640-28941210 GCA_029783705.1 Chaetodon striatus
CAGTCAACTTCATGAAACAATATGCATACAGGATATGTATGAATCAGAGAGAGCAGCTAAACTGGAACTCCTGAAAAGTGCAAATTCTGTTGCATTGATTGGGGATCACTGGGCATCAGTTAGTCATCAAAAGTATATCAGTATCAAATGGAACAGTGTAATCCTCAGACCACACTGCTGTAGCAGTGCAGCACTGATTTGAAAGCAATAAAGCTCAAACTCAAGATTGTAAGGTAAATTTCTTTGCATTCTGGTAGGGATTGCTTCACCTTGTTAATATGGACTTCAAAACTGTTTTAAATACAAAGTAATGGAGTTTTAAACATACAATAAAAAGGATTCATCATGATTACCTATTGAAATACGACGATTAATCATTATTAAAAAAAATAATCACTAAACAGAACTTATTTTAACAAAAAATACAATTAAAAAAACTTCAAGGGTTTATATCAATAAAAACGCTCATGTCACTGTCTTTGAATTACAGCAAATAACTAAGACAATGTAATGTAGAAGTGCCATTGCTGCTGAGTTTTATGAATGAATCTTAATGCTTCAAGGAGAAAAACAAAATCCCATTTTTGCATTCTATCATTTTGGCAATCCAACTTCTAAGGTGTTCAAATCCTCAGCACATAAAGGTGAAACTACTGGCAGGCTAGATAACACTGAAAGCAAGAAAATCAGTTTGGGGGGATTTGGGTTAAGTCATCCCTTTAAAACACACAGGATTGGAGCTTGCTATCACTTTTAAATCTTTTAATACATGGACTAAATGGACTTAAACTAACCAAAAAGATACCTACATTTCAATGCTTGTAAACTGTGTCATGGCTCTGTTTGGCCATACATGTGTTTAAAATATAATCACTAAATCAAAGGAGGAAAGGGTCAGTCAGAGTGTCAAAGCCCGCAGAGAGTTATCCCCCAGCTGCACAGGGCTTTCAGCTTGTTTTAGCTCATTGTTTTAGTTTTCAAGCCTACAGTTAGGTAAGAGCAACGGACTGTGTTATTAGACCGCATGGTACACTGCTCTTACCAATCAGAACCTGCTGCTCTTTGGTTGATTTGCAACATTCAAATATTGTATTTTATTACTTCAATGTGTATGGATAAAACTGATAAGAGCTGTGATAATGTGACAGCATCACTTTATATAGGCAAGAGAGATGTAAGGATCTGAAAGAAATGAGCATCACAAGACAAACTTAATGTGATGTAAAAAAAATAATAATAATAATAAGAGAGAGAGAAAAAAAACACATTTGTTTGCTTTTCACACTCTTCCAAGTTAGACAAACAGTTTGGAAAAAGAACAAGAATTCCAAATGTACCTGGATGTTGACATGAATAGTATACACAAGGTGTAAAGTAGAAAATATGATCCATATGACTTGAACATGGCAGGCATAATGCATTACACTGGTGTCACATGTGCAAGAGTCACTAAATAATCAGCTGCAACAGGATTTGTGAATAAGCCTCCAAACTGCTGGATAACAGGAAGTATATGAATAACACTGTCCACACTGTCAGGACATTCTTTATACTTGCCCTTCAGCAAGGCACTGAAATACTGACTGCTTCAGTGGAGTTGCTCTGTGGTCATCAGTCCAAAACTGCTTTTGCAAGAGAACTACACTTCTGTTTTCTTCTTCCACCCAGACTTGAAGTGAAAGACATATAATCCCATAAGACATAAGACAGTAGTAATTAAAACAGCAAGCGTGTCTGTGATAATTGGGGGTTGAATCAGTTTATTCACCCTTAAGTAAATCTTTATACTCAGATGCTTAGGGTTGGTTAAATTTCATTGGCAGTTCCTTTGCCTGGTGTTATTGGGCATTACTAGGATAATACATTTGTTTTTTTAACATCACATTGATGTAATTAATGATTCCTCTATGCATTAAAGGTTTTTGTTTTGGCCTAACCAATCAGTGGCAAATGCATCATTAACCCCATCTACAAATCTAAAAAACTGAGTCTTGGATGGTAGTTCATAGAAAAATGTAATAAAAGTGAAGTGCACAGTACAAATGCAATAAAAAACAGTGTTGGGGAATATTGAACTACATGTAACTTTTTTTTTATTTTGCCACAAGTTCAGCTACATTAATATAGTCATGGTAACTTAAGTAGTTTATTTATTTATTTTTTTTGCCATTCTTTTCATGTAGTTCTCCACTGAAACTACAAACAATTAAGTGCCACACCTGGAGTCAAGGCAGGTGTCTGACTCATACCAAATCTGATATTCATTGCACTTTCCCATGAATAGTGGGATATGTTATCTTTATTAATTATGTGTTTCCTGTGAGAAAGGTTGGCACTTTTTCCCCTCATATTTATCAGAGAATGATATTTACGGAAGAAGGGAAAGATGTTTGTCAGCTGTGATTGTTTTTTCCTCATCACATGACATGCAGTGTTCGCTGCTAGATTCCGAAAGTTGAACTCTGTTTATCTCAGGGGGTAGCCGTTGCACCCTACAGTGATGTCCCCACAGTGATGCCATTTCACCGCGTTTAAGTGCGCCTACCGTGCATCTATATTGAAAACAATAAATTTGAGGGTGCAAAAAACATGGCCCCTCAGTCAACAAAACTGGATTTCTCCTTAGGGTAACTTTGCTTTAATTTAACTTCTTTCAATGTGAAGTAATTAGTAGCTTGCAAAGTAATGCTTTTGAAGTAGCTTCTCAAACACTGCTGCAAGAATTTGAATGAAAATACAGGAAACTGGTTACAGTGTTCCAAATTACAAGCAATACTCCTTTTTTTCTGGTAGTAATTTTGACTTGTAATAGTAGGAAAAGTACACGGTAACATTATCAATGGCTCTGTTCTGTTTGTTCCAGTAAGCCATGACAGAGATCGTGCTGTAGGGCTGCTATGAAGTTTCTGCTTTTTTCCATCTTTGCATTTTTACATAGAACCAAACAATGGCACAATCATGGCACTCCAGTGTGTGATTTTAGACAGCATGATGGCACTGCGGAATCAAAAGAGGCATGATGGGCATGCCATGTAACACAACAGTGCCGGCCTCTTGTGTGACATATAACATGCGTGTCGACATTGCTTGGTAAATACTAATAGCACTAATATGGCAATAACAATTATTTACCATCCCTGTTATATGGTGACTGATCTCATGCTGTGCTCAGAGGGTAAGGAGCTCCGACACCTCATTGCTTTCCAAAATTGTGGACATTTTCAGTTGCTGTTGTACCTCTTTGAGGTAGCTGCTAACTGCTAACTTCTACTTTTTAAATCTTCCACAGTGGGTCACACACATAAATCACTGTCAAAACGTCATGCCTATGCTGATATCATTTTGGCACTGATACTACCTTTGATGCTGTCTTGAGACAATTCTGTCCCCCCATCCCATGATTGTACCTTTTATACAGAATGGTGAGACAGCATATTGGCGTGAAATTCCCACCTTGAAGAGGCAGTGTTAAAGGGGCTAGTGTGACAGTGAGCCAGCATGCACAATACCAGGACCCTGACACTGAAGCAGCGAAATGGACTTAAACAAATTTTCACTTTATTTACACCTGTGCTTTTCGTACATGTCTTCTGTGAAGAAGACCCATGATTACACTTTACACCTTCTATGTCAATAAATTACTGTTACTATATAAATATAACATAGAGAGGTGCATCTGTGTTACATTATTTAAAATATGACACATTACAGACCTTTAATTACAACATATGATTAAAAAAACAAAATAGAAAGATAGAAACTGGCATCAAAACAATAAAGATAAGAATATGTGTAGGCTGGCTGTAGATAGTCTTGTTTAATTGTATCACCATGGTGTATGAACAATTATAAATATGAAAATGTTGCAGATTATTACTATTAAAGATTTGCTTGTTTTACTGCCTTCAGTATATCTCATCTACCACCTCTTTGTGGCTGTTTTTCTTTCCTCTGTTCCACAGACGTCTCCCTGAGGCAGGGCAGTATGAGCCCCAGCATCTGCCCTGCACGTGCCTGATTGTCTTATTGTCTTCCGAATAGATCTGAGCCTCATCTCCAGACAGGGCGGAGCAGAGACTGGGGGAGAAATGAAGGGTTGTGGGATTGCGTGAGAGATGTCAGCAGGATATATATGTGCACGCACCATACTACAGAAGTAGCACATTACATTTATTCTTGTTATAAGTGGGTTTGTGTGTAAGTGTGTGGTATTGTGTGTGTGTGTGTGTGTGTGTGTGTGTACTCTTTTGAGTGTTTTTTTTTTTTTTTTTAAATCAGTTATTTTCATGTACTCTTATTGATGACTGATTTATTATTGCACCACCCAGTGAGCATGCTGTGTGATCAAAATCAAATCAAGAGTTACTAGAGTAACTGATGTTTTTCACCTCTGTATTACTTATTTATGAAATATCACGACGACAGGTAACCTCTTGGCAAGTAAATCTGTTAAAGTGGCATTTTTTGTGACCCTCAACACAATTTTGTTGTAATGTCAACAATTTTTTAAGAGTTTCCAAAGTGCAGTATGTAAATTTCCAGCTATTTGCAGTGAAACCCCAAACAGGAAATTTACAGGGTGTTGGCAGCATCTAAATGCTAATCTGAAATGCCATAAGTGTCAAATAATGCTCTGATTGATAGAATGGGCCTGATTGTGAACAGTATGAGTCTGATTGCATGAGTAAACAGTCACGGGATCCCCCACCAGCAATTTCAGCTAGTCTACCCCTAACGTGATGTTTCCAGCCCAAATTACCATGTGAATAGTCTGTAATGGTGATTTATGTCATTTCATGACTAATACTAAACTCAATTGCTTTTGATTTGCAGTGGTTTCAACTGACACTGAAGGTCAGTGATGACGATATCGGAGAGACTTTCTACAAAAAGCAGGAGGGACAACTGACCTATTAAGGTATAGTTACACTTTAGTGACTTGTGATGTATCATTTTGGTTCAAATCATTAATTTGGTGTAGAAAGAAAGGGTACTTCTTTTACTGAACCACTGGAAGTATCATGTGATAAGGTCTGAATGTGGGGCCTCATGCAGCAACATTCTTTTAAATATAAAAAACAAAAATCAAAATTTTCTCTCAATTTTCTGTTGAGAGAAAAATAAGGGAAGTCAACTCAAGATGCAACAAATGTTCTTAACCATCCAAATCTGCTCTTGTCTTGAGGCCTGTACTACAGTTCAACTGCGCAACCGGTATCATGAAGCCGGTTATCAACTAGTTCAGTCAACTCTGGGTTTTCCTATCCAGCCATGAGCATGGATATGTGAAAGATGCGGGGTTGTTAATTATGAGTGATATTACCAGAACCATGAATGAAGGAGGCTGCTTTATATGATATGAGATTAGATGGTAGCAGTAATTACCTCAGTTTGGTCAATGGGACAGTAAAAAGTCATTGGTGTGAAATAAAAAAAACAGTAGTCTGTAATCTCATAGCAAAAGATGTAGACACACTGGGAATGATTTTGAAATCTCAAATGTGGGCCAAGACTTAAAGTATGCGTAGGTATTATGATATATGAAATGAGTATAGACTGAATATGATTTTGCTATTTAGTTGGATGATGATGAAACTACTCTATATATGTCACATTAAACACATAAAAGTAATGCCAGACTGTTTCTGCTTCCTAAGTAAAGGGCGGAAATGTAGCTTAGTAAATGACTGATAATGTCTCTCTGAGCAAAATGTTGCATTCATAATGACAGGAGCCAATTATCAGTGTGTGGATTATTTTTCTAATTAAATATAATTTTTGGTTTTCTTTTCCAATTCCCATCAGACACGTGTCTCATTTTACAGTATTTTGTCCTGATGGAATCAGAATGTAAAATCAGCAACACTGCCAGCTATCACTGTGGATTAAATACATTTTGAACAAGTTAAAATACTGTTAAAATCATGTGTTTAGTGTTGGACAAGGATATGCTCTCAAGAAGTGCCTTTCTAGTCCTTCGACCACTCAAAGTGCTTTTTACACTACTAGTCACATTCACCTCTTCACACACATAGTCAAGGCTACCATGCAGGGTGCCACCTGCTACTCAGTTTTTAACACACTCACACACCAATAGAGCAGCCATCCAGAGCAATTTGGAGCTGAGTATCTTCTTTAAGGATACTTTAACATGCAGACTGAAGGAACACCACTGATCTTTCGATTAGTGGATGATCTGCTCCATCCTCTGAGCCACAGCTGCCCCTGTTGTAAACAATCTCTCATTGTAAGAAGCTCTGTTTGAAACCCAGTGGAAATAGAGCCCTGGAGCATGAAATGATTCTATTGACCTGTAACAGTATATTGGCCTACTCTTTTTTTACCTGTCACTGCAGACTTTAGTCCATGTTGGGATTTTTCTTCAGTGATGTGATTGGTCCGTGACAGTGTGTTGACTTGTTGTGATCTGATATTTTGAACTTAACCCGCTCCAGAGCGAGTTAGCTGTTAAGCACAAGTTACAACAGTGATTTAGCCAGGTAAAAAGGGAACCAAATTCATAGTACTGAAAACCCAAAGTTAACCCTGAAGTTACCTCGCTAAATCCAAATCCTGCTTCATAGTACAGGCCTCTGGTATGCCCAGTGATAATCCCATTGAATCATAAATAACCTATTAGCATAGGTAATGCCCCCTAAACACTATAAAAGGCAGGAGTTGTGCTGTGTGCAAATACTCTGACACATGCCCAGGAGTTGGAAAGATGCCACCAAGAAAGGCTTTAAGGAGAAAAACTTAAGCTTTCAGAATGTTGTCCTGGAAAATCAAAAACCCAGCAATGGCAAACATTTGTGATGCTGTACATAAATGCCACATAAGCGACAGCAGTGGAGGGAGTATTCATTTGATTATCTTCTAGAACCTCTCAGATCATTGTCCTCCTACTGTTCAAGAATGCTTAAAATAATTAGTTAGTTATGTGCCATCCAACCACGTCTAAATGGGCAAGACACAATGGGCCTCATGCAGAAAACAACATATGAACATATTTGACCTTGATTTGTTCTTATTTTGTGAGTACCCATTAATGTCGGGGATTCAACCAATATTTTCTTTTTTTTTTTTTGCTCTTCTCTTAGGAAAGAGAACATATTAGGAATGTTTGAGAGCACTCTTCCCAAGACAAGGAAAAAAACTAGGGCTGCTCAATATTGGATTTTCTGTGGATATCCATATGCCGATATGTAACAACTCATTTGACCAATAACCAATACCGATATTGATATATCGCTATATCAGTATCGGTACCGGTACTAATACCGATATTGGTATTTTCCCCAGCTGATTTTAGTGATCATCAAGTCTCTTCTGTAGTGGAAATAACATCATATTATGCATGAATACTCTTATCGTGATGGCCCACCAGCAGATGAAGACATGAAATACAATACTTTTTGTATGTAATATTCATTCATTGTGCGACATAAGAAAAAGCCTGTTGACTGATCCTGATAGTTCATTTTACAGCTGTTATTGGCTGATACATATGACATATCAATATTATCAACATGGTGGCCAATTTCAATATCTCATTTTTAAGCAAATACCAGCTAATGCCAATGATGTCCTGATATTATTGTACATCCCTAAAAAAAATAAATGAATAAATACATAAACATCTCTTTTTCACAGATTTTCTACGTGTACATAAATTGATTGTCCAATGTGAGGAAACATAAAAATGAACATAAAAAAAAACTCATTAACATCATGTAATCAAATTTAGATTAAAAAATTGTAATGAATGGATTATTAAATTTGTAAGCTATAAAATACTATTGGTCCATGATCCTAATTAAGAGTATACAAACCCTTGGATGATACTGCATGTGTTCAGCTTCTGAGTGGCTTACATACTGCTCATAGATGCTTTGGCCCTCCAGACCTCACACAGAAAATGCGTTTTTAGAGACCTCACAGATCCATTTGATGAGATTGATAGCTGATGCAATTAAAAATCACATTTACTTTGTTTAAGTGTATTTAACAGTACCACGATTTACTACTGTTAAACTTTTTTTTCTTCTTCTTACAGCCATTTTTGTTGGCATCTTTCCAATTCTTGGGCATGTGCCAGGGTTTTTGCCAATGGCACAGTACCTGCCCTTATATTGTGTTTAAGGGGTGTTACCCATCATCATCATTGTCATCATCATCATCATCATCATCATCGTCATCATCATCATCATCCAGCACACTTGGGTGAGGATGTTCAGTGTATTTGGAGTTGACTGCTCTTATTTTTTTTCTCCTAACAGAAAACAAAGAAAATATGAGGACAAAGCAGAGAATATTGCTGCATGAGGCCCAGTGTGGCATAAAATGGTAACAGCGGTGCATGCTTTTGAACAGTCTTATTCAAGGTGTGGCACTAACGCACCAAGCAGTGACAAAGGTGGGTGTGTAAAGAATAAAAAGAGAGCTTTAGAGAGAAGCTGAACACTGTGGGACACAATCCCTTTACTTTTGCTGTCCAAGAGGAGTTACACGATGGGGTCAGAAGCTGTTAGATGACCAGATAAACAAGTGTTGAGTACATTGAGACCTTTAGATTTACAGAAAGGGGTATTCCACTCCCCCATTGGTCATTGATTGGAACCTGTTCCCTTGAGGTCATCACTTCTATGAATTTTCCCTTCCTCTTGTTCTGTCCTGACTGTTGGAAGACAACAAGATCCAGAACAACTCAAGCAACTCTGTCCTCACATTGCTACAAGTTAAGATGTTATAATAAGATGTCTCCTCATCTAATCTTACATGGCTGGTGCAACACCTCTCAACAAACCTCACACCGGTAATAAGGGGCTCTTACCCATCTGCAGTGTGATGCTGAATGTTACTGCATACTAGCACAATATCCTGAGGGCCAGGCTAGCACTCTGGATGTGTTTGATAATGACAGGAAAAAAAGAGACAGCTAGGTGTGTGAGAGGATTTGTTTTTGGCTCCTGTCTAGCACCTCTGCTAATCCCAAGGCTCTAATGTTAGCAGAAGCTGCAGGGGAAGTGTAGCTAAGAGCCAAATGCTATTGCTAGGTGAGGATTTAAAAAGACAAAATAAAGACATGATGGAAGTGTGGCACTTGGGTGTTGTCTACCTTACAGCCTGCCAGACGCGTCTGATCTTTGCAGTGGATGGAATATGAATATAGACCTTATTTCCATGGTAACTATAATGTGTTACCATACTTGATTATCATGCTTAAAGTAAATGCAGGAGCCAGCCACATTCAGAATCCCTGGTACTGAAAGGTGGTTATTTTAGTGGCAAATGGCAGGAAGGTTAGTCATGAGCTGAAGAGCATCAAAACAATAAGAAAGCTTGAATATATGTTCATCAAACAGTCACATGGGTTGGTCCTCTATACCATCCTGATTACGATATTTTTGAACACAATGTGCAGTGGACCAATCAAGACAATTGTCTGAGCAAAAAGCAGTTCCTCCAAAATCTCATTCCATGTTAACTCATTCCTTTTTTCCCCCCACATTCTGCTCCATTACTAATCACAAAGAGTGCAGGGACGCTCTGTGTTTTGTTGGTTGCCAAGGGAACCTCATTGTCATCCGAGTTGTTTGGTTTCCTCTCCAAAGGTCAATGACTTGTCTGATTGAATAACACTTTTCATGCAAATAATCGGCTCAAGCGAGTTTTCCCCTTGTCTGGATTTCAGCGACATTTTGCAGTAGATGGAATAAAACCCACCCTGTCACATGAAAGTGACATGCATTGAAAATTTAAGCTGTTGATGATGGCAACATTTTATACTGACGCACATGCTCTGTTTGGCTTGGACAGTGCAGAACAGGAATATTGCTTGCCCATCACTGGACTCTCTCTATTCCTCCTGTGGACTCCGCATTGTGATTTTTATTTTTGTAATGGAGTGCAAAGAGAAGGAGGCACCAGATGCAGGATTCGGGATTGTGGTTGAGATCTTGACTGCACTTTACTTCATAGTAACACTCAGTAACATCTCGGCTGCTGTTTATCACAGTGGCTGCTGGCATCATATCCTTGCGGGGTGAGAAAGAGTACTTTTTTTCAGAAATAAAACTTACTCATAAGATATCGAATGATAATGAACATAGTTGTCAATCTAATCTAAACACGCCTCTCTGAAAGGAATTCAACTCATAACGTGACTCAGTAGAGTATGGCCCCCCATATGCCTGTATGCACTCCTGACAATGTCTGGGCACGCTTCTGATAAGTCAGCTCATCATTGTCAGTTCTGACAATCACCCTGAGGATTTCATCCTGGTACCTAACAGCAGTCAGGGTACTGTTGGCTATGACATGGAGGTCTGTGCAATCCTCCAAGGATATCTCCAGACCATCACTGACCCACCGCCAAAATGGTCATGCTGGATGATGTTACAGGAAGCACAATGTTTACCACGGCATCACTAGACTCTTTTACACCTGCCACATGTGCTCAGTGTGAACCTGCTTTCATCTGTGAAGAGAACAGGGCACTAATGCCAGTCGAGCTGCATGGTACTGGGCTGTGAGCACATGTACCACTATAGGATGTTGGGCCCTCATG
>JAPZEB010000005.1:28960819-28973802 GCA_029783705.1 Chaetodon striatus
CATATTTGACCATTTCTTCTATGAAATTTTAGGGGAAGTTCAGCCTCCCTTGTTGTCTCAGAGCAATCGCCCCTGGTCGAGACAGGGAAGTCCTACACCAAGTCTGAAGTCCTAAACTTAAAGTTTTAAGTCCCAAACAATTCATTAACCAAATGTAATGCTATTTGAACAACAGAGTAATATTATTAGCAAAGCATTAGCTCACTAACTATATTATTATTAGCCTCGACGTTATGTTCTTTTTGCAGCTTCACATGATGAACAAAGTTGGAAGTTGTTGCATCTCCGTCTATAGTTTTTTAACCCGCACAATTTACATGATGCACTTAGTCTTTGTTTGCAGACGAAATTATCTTTAGTATGATGCACTCAGTAACGTTGGTTCTCTTGCAGATTGACTGGATGCTGTCAGATTGTTCAAACTAAGTGGATCTATGGAATTAAGTGTTGATTCCCTGAGAATGAATGGCATTAACACAAAATGAAGGGAAATACACTGATTCATGGCTTTTTAAATAGCATACTTTTGAGTCTTTGGGCTTTGGGGAGGGACGGCACAGTGGTGCAGTGGTTTGCTTTCTTATCAGGTTTTTGTTGTTATTGTTTAAATATAATAAAATATTTTTATTTTAGAACATTTTGTAGTTTTCTTGTGTAGTTTAATTTTTTTGTTTTTGTGAGTGTGCCTAAGAGTAAATTTTTCCTGTTTTGTCTGATGTTTTGTCTCTTTTTATACCCTTTTATGCTTTAGCTACAATTGCAAATACAATTTGTTTTTCTGTCAGTCTGTTTATTTGTCTTTCCTGTGTTCTGAACTTATTACAGCCTTTCTTACCGTTTGACTTACATTACTATTGTAAGCACACTGAAATCATGTTTAAAAAAATGCTAGAAAGTTACCCAAACCTCCAGCAAACACTGAGACTGAGATCTGTTGTATCATTTTAGTGTAAACCTGCAGAATGTTAATCATTCCTGCACCTGTGCCAAGTTATTACAGTGGGAAGAGCCGCAAATACAATTATGATAATGGGGCACGGATCGTGGAGAGGATAATTGCATATTTTTTGGAGGAACATGACTTGACATCAGCGATAGAGTCCTGCTTCACATCTGCTGTTCATCTCTCATCGCCCGTGTGGATGTTTTCAGCTGGAACGCAACAGCTCTGATGAGGAAAGCCATGAAAACTCAGGCATCGACTCTACAACCTGAAGGACAGCATTTGTCAATAGAAGAGGTGCCGTCTGCCTTCTCCTGACTTAATGACACTAGGGCTCGTGCATGTTTGTCTGTGTCTTTCTCTGTAATGTTGAGTCAACAACTGTGGATGAAATATACCACAATAACAACAAATCAGCATTAGGATGGAGAGGGAGTCAACATAGAAGGAAAAAAAATTGGCTTCATTTTTACTGGCATAGTGCCATCTCTAGTTCGCTTGCGCCCCCAGTTTGTTTCCTTTGATTCAGCATTCAAGGAAAAAGCCATTAGTCAATCCCAAGGAGGCAGAACGCCATTGGGGTGAGTTATGTCCTGCATCATTTTCCATGGAAGCAGGATAGATTAGTTTGCTACACCAGTCACTCTATATGGCAGACTGACATGCTAAAATATGTGGTGAGTCTCCTTGTTTGACTCAGCAAAGTGAGGAGGTTGTCTGGAGCAGATAAGGACAAATTAGTTGTCATTCGCTAATCATGTTAGGCTGCTTTTATGAGGCTTTGAATGGCTTGGCAGAGGAACATGATTTAATTGTTGCCAATAAAAAAAAAAAAACAAGAATGTTCTATATTTTTGGATTTGATATTATAACAGGCCCTGGGCATGAGGCCTGGAGTCAGATTATACTTCCTCTTATAAAGAACAGGGAATGATAACAGGAGAGGCCCAGAGTTCAGCGTGTGGCATTCTGACTGAGCTACTTTAGAATCACTCAAAAGAAACAAACCACACAGGACACTTACATAATATCAAAATTATTTTGACTGCATATGTGTGATTTTAACAGCCACTTACCTGTAAACACCAGGGAAATTATGAGATGACAACAGATGGGTGAGCTTTTCTCACTTCTGTCAGTCTTAATTCACAAACACATTCATTTTAAGTATTTTCTGTACTAAAAATGCTTTCTCATAAACCAGTTTCGGGTAAAAAAAATCTGAGAAGAGCACAGTAAAATTTTATTTCCAAATTTACATTTTCTTCAAAATAGCATTCTGTCATCTTAGATTAGTTTGTGTAAATGCAAGCAGGCCACTGGCTAGGTTAACAGGAAACTGAAGCCAGATTGATAATTCTGTGTTGAGTAGAGTACTCCAGTGATGACTTTTTTTTTTTTTTTTGCCAAAGTTACCATCACATTGGTTTCATCATCAAAAAAGCCTATGGGATTTTTCCATTGGATTTTGGATTATTGCAGAAATTAAGCTTTGTGGCAAACAAATATTTATGTTATATGTTTTGTTCAGCAAAACAATCTTCACAAATGAACACTACATTCATGATTATTGAAGCCTAAATGCAACTGCCAGCAGTAAAATGCTAACGTTAGGCTATAAACAAACTACACCATGGTCATATGACCTAATGTCTCCACCATAATAAGACTGTAAAGCTGTGTTCAGCGTGGCTCGGTGTGATGACATTCTGTAGACTCATCTAGCCACTTGTTAGCAATCACCTTTTTAAAGACACACGAAGGCATCAGAGTTTACAAGTGGAGTATTTACTGTCATATTTTATGTTGTAGAACAAATTGTTAAAGTCTTTTAAGCTTGTGTTAATCACGGACCTTACTTCAGGTATGTGGCATCTAACCAAAAATTTATTCAAAAAACACACTGACTTCAAGACCAGGGAACTATGAATGGTAAAATGCTCACTCATTTCAAGGTTTTAGGACTCATTCTTTGGGCACTCTATTGATGTTGTCAGTACGTACCCTTTGCTTGTAGCCTGATGTGAACCTCCCCAGAAATGTAACTCCATGTTGTACCAATTCAGACCTTCTGTTTATTTTACTTATTGTTTTAACTGAAAACAATTTCCTTCAGCTGAAAGACAATTCTTTTTGTCTGTGAACCTTGAAAATTATGACAGAGTCCAATTTTTCATTTTTGTTGTTGTGGGTTTGGAGGTGTAATTAGAGTGACAACGACACACCATTCCACAAGTGCTCACAATGGCGTAGAGTACTTGTGTAGATTATGGCATCTGGATGGATCATGGCTGGATCATCATGGATCTGTGTTGAGCCCACACACAATTATAAGTCAGCCCTCATGGGAAATCCCATGGGCCAAAAAATGGCACAGCTAGCAAGAGTTAGCATTACATGATCAAAGTTAAAACACACTAGAAATACACAAAGCGGTATTTCAGAACACATACTCTACATATTCAAACACATTGTAATGATACAGTAACATCATGACGGATCCTTAAAATCAGACATAGCAACACTAGCAGACACTGCCTTAGCTGTGGCATTTTGTCTATATCACCTTTTGAAAGGAATAAAGCGTTTCCATTTACATTGTAGCAACAGTTCCAACCTGCGTACACTGACCTCATGTAATTTTAATAGTTTCTAAAATGTAAAGAACAGGGGGAAAAGTAGACAGGTGACATTTTACTTTTTTCCTGCAAGTTTGAACATAACCAAGTAAGTATAGCTGCAGCTGGAGCAGCTACATGACCCACTAGCTGCATGACTCACCCACCACACCTACAGTCCCAAGCCCCCAGAAATAGCACCAGGCTTTGAAGCCAATTTTACATAGTGGCCAAAAATAGAATTACACCATCCGGCATCATCACACAATGCCATGGGGCCCAAAAAGACTTTTCCCAATAGACTTACACTGTGACAGAGATGTGTGGAAATCAGAGGGTCACAACCTCTGTGAACTGATTAATCTCACTATCAGGATTTGATCTATTCAGTCCGATAACATTTTGTAAGTCTAGTAGTCTAGTCTTAAATTATTTGACCAGAAGTTAGCTGCTTGGCCGCACTCTAGTGTGCTTGCTCTGTGGACCCAATTAAGCGGTAGTTCAGCGTAATTTCATATCACAGAGACAGAGAGTTTTTTTGGCTTCATGCTTCACTGAGCAACTTTCATAGGAATTAACGGAGGCCCGTCTCCAATACTGTATCCAGGTATCTTTATACATCCGTGGTCAGTTCATTATCAGCCCCCTTTGAAAGCCCCTATGAAAATGTTAACTTAGTAATCAGCTATCTATGAGTATTAGGTCAAAAGAGAGGCATTTAAGGTTAGGGTAAAGGTAATGGTAAAGGTTAGATATCGTTATTTATCGTTTATTATAAAAGTTGGTTATTGTCACATTTGGCCTCATTTATTCACAACAGCGTTGCATTGTAGCCTAGCAGGATTCAATAAGCGTTGCAATAGTGCGTTTGCCTTGTAGTAGTGGTGGGTGTGGTTTTGCAAGGGTGTGTGTCCGCAGCTATACATATGTCACCATAGGAGCTTGCTCTAGGCCACAGCAAGCTGTCTCATTTGTAATGTGATGCCCCTTTGTGGCAAAAATTGGAACTCAACTCCAATATGAATGTACACAAAGAGAAAGAGCAAGGCTGTTTTACAAACAATACTTACAAAAACTATAAATAATAACATCACTTAATGTGTGTCACAATATACAGACACAGTAAAGTGCTGAAAAAAGAATATATTTGACATTTTATTAAACCAGCCTTTGTTTCCAGTCTATTTCTTTGAAAAAAGAAAAAGGGCTGAAGTAGTCTTTACAGGGAGGTTGGAGATGTAGCTGAAGGGTAATTATGAGGGCAAATAAACAAACTAAGGTGAATTTCTGCAAGACTATAAATGCCATAGCAACAGCACACACAAGGTGATTGTTTTCTTCTTGGAAACTAGGCTGAGATCATCCTCGGCTGTATTCATGACTCCAACCAATCTGAATAACACTTCAGCACACTGAAAAATAAGAAAAAATAAAACACAAAAACAAAACCCAAACCACTTCACTTCACTCTGCGATCTGAAGCAGTAACATCGAACCTGAAAGCATCAAACAGCACTCTCTTTTTGTTGTGGTTGTTGAGAAAAATCTCAGGCCCCCTGGTGATTTTATTGCCACTGTATCACTTTCTGTGCCACACTTCTGACAGGGAAGGGGGTTGGCTTTTTGTTCTGAGAGTTGCTGCAGCTTTGTGTTGCAGGTGAGGAATATGGGCGCCGACTCTCTGAGACAATTCCAACCTGTGTCTGAATAAAGGCCAGGCTTCTCTCTGCTGGGTCCCGTTCGAGCTCTTTACTTGAAATATTGAGATGCTCTTTGCCAGAATGTAAAAGGAAAAACACTCAGGAGGGATTAAAAAAACGGGGGCATGGCCGTGACTACAAAGTTGAATCAGTCCCTGCTGGGTTTATCTGTGCCAAACGCAATTTTTTATCATGTTGAAATGAGTGGGGAACAAAATGGGGAGACAAAACAAAAGGAACAACACCTGCATGTGTGATTATACATTAACACGCTTGAGTTATGGCAATGTACTCTCAATGGCCTACTGTACTGACTAAGCAACTCAATAAATGTGAGGCATCGTAAAGCATTACATGATCATGGTTATGACTGTGCTGCTAAAGGAGAGAATCTGTTAAGAAAGGCTGAGTCTTCTGTTTACAGAGAGTTGAGGATGTGTTTCCAAAAGCATGGGCAGCTTCCTCACTCTGACATCTCTCCATTTAATGCATGTTTAGGTCCTGTTTGTGCATGTGTGTGTATTTAGGGCCTGTGTGTATATGTAAATGACAACAAAGTGAAAAGATTGAAATTCCCCTTGCGGGATTAATAAAGCAAATAAATAAATAAAGTAGAATCTCACTGCCACAATGTAGCCTAATGATGGTTAAAATATGGACATTGTCTGTGGAAACCAGAAACATTACTTTTTAGGTGTGAATTTGCATGAGAAACCTATCCTCTAAATTCCAAAACTTTTTACTGCACTCCTAAAATTTGTGAGGTCAGCTAGAAGCAGTAATGTTAACGTAGACTCATATGTGCAGGAATTTATTTTTGCCAAGGGATGCTGTTCACCAATGTGGAGGCATAATTTGCACGTGGTTAGGCGAGACAGCTTCCAGCGACAGACCACCGTAAAAGGTCAACAACAATACTGGTTTTTTCTAGCGAGAGATATCGCCAGTATTTCTAGGGGTAATTGTGCCATCAAAGCCATTTTTGTTTTCGGTGGCATATCCAGCCATGTATGTGCCACCAAAAGTAGGTATTTTAAGCCAAAACGTGATGTGTTCCTCACTATTGTCAAGTGTTTTGTGCTTAAACATAACCCCATGTTAACCAGCCCATTCTCATTATGAATTTGTCAAATACTGCCATTTTGTCAGTGATCTAGGCGTACCAATGCACAAAGGCACCTTTGGCAATGGTAAAATGCGCACTGTGCAAAGGCAGTCATTAAACTTAACAGCCACCAACAGGAGTCATCAAAAACCCAAGCTATATCAGTAGTCATCCATATAAGATACCAACACACAAAGACACCACAATGCTTCATGAAACGCATCAGCCTGCTGCAGTTTGTAAAGTGTAAAGGGTGAGGGGTTTGAAAAGTCCAACAAAACCAAGACGTTTACCCGAAAGCTTACAGTTTGCTCCCTAGGCCACATGCTTTTGTTGCACAAGGAAATGAACATAAATATGAGGTGTTTTACCTACTTTGTAAGTTTATTTTGAAAAATGTATCCATTTAACAAGCAGAAACTGTACATTTACTGTGAAAACAGAGGAGTATCTTGAAAAGACACAATGCATGTGAAAAACGTAAATTTACAAGGCATCCTGGAATGTCAACAGACACAGGACGATACCTAGTGCATCATATGTAGACATGAAAATCCGTTGACAAAGTGGCAATATTTGACAAGCTAGGATGAGAACACCTTGGTTTAAGCACAGAGTGGTTTCAACATATCCTATTCATAATGAGGTCCAAAAGTTATCCGTGGTTTGCAGAAACCTACAATTTGAACATTTTTTTCTGGCAGTTGGGTTGAGGATTTACTGCTCAGGAAAACTGCTCAGAGGTACTTACTATGATGGTTCCATTGGTTGAAAGATTGTGCGCTCCCTAGGCTAAGTCACATTTTTACACTGGACATGTGCCAAAAATATAATATTACCTTTTGAATGGTGCCGGACATTCAGTTGTCTTTTTGCTGAAGCCACTCATGTCCCCGGGGCAAATAATAAAGTTACTTCTGCTTGTCTACCACTCCATCATTAACTACACCCCAATGGCGATGCCCCTGCAGTGAAAGTCCCTCGCGTCCAAGATATTTTATTGATCTAAAAAGTTCCAAAACTGTCCTGGCAATATATTCCCAGCCTGTCCAGGCCAGTGATTGGTTCCTGCTATCGCAAAGTTTAGCTGCCCCATGAGCTAACCCCAACCCTTGCTCTTTGACCTGACCTGATAGTGTTGTAATGTCAGATCAGAGAAAAAAAATAACTTGCATGTTTAAAAAAAAAAAAAATGTCCCTGAAGCTTCCCTTACACAGGTATCATCAGCATATATGGAGTTCCTGCTGTTTGCCTGCTGCATTAGATAAGCGCACCTCATCTAATTGGAAAATAGTAACATTAGCATGGATAAAAGTACCCATGTTTACCATCAAAACATACCTGGATATACTGTATACCAGCTGTTTAAAAAAAAAAAAACCCAGTGATCTGCAGTATATACAGGCACAACAATCAGTGTCAACACAGGATTTAATCAGCATTATTCTTATCATCAGCTGTAGGGATCATGAAAAGAATGTCTGCACATCTGTTTGACTTGTTTTTCTCTCTAAAACATCACAAACTGAACAAAGTGCCATCAGTTTGTGTCTCTACCAGCTGTCACCAAGTGCCCACTGAAACTAAAGACGCATTTCATACTGATCAGCAAAGCACTGATCAAGGAGAACGTCTATTAAAACCAGACAGCTCTAGTGGTTTAATTTCTCACTTTGCTGCAGTGATGTATAGGTGTACCCCAGGAACATGTGACATCATTAGCATCATCATCTGTTGGGTGTGGTCACAGGTGCAGCAGAGTACAGTGGCATGCAAAAGTTTGGGCACCACAAGTTAACATTTTGTTTACTGTGAGAAGACAAAAACAAAAGGTTAAAGATGACACATTTCTTAATATTTTAAGAAATGTATTAAGATTACATTTAATTTCTTTTTTTTTTTCAGTTTCAAAATAACAAAACAGGAAAAGGGCCTGAAGCAAAAGTTTGGGCAGCCTGCATGATCAGCACTTAGTAGTGCCCCCTTTGGCAAGTATCACAGCCTCTAAACACTTTTTGTAACCAGCTAAGAGTCTTTCAATTCTTGTTTGGGGAATTTATGCCTGTTCTTCATTGGAAAAACGCTTCTAGCTCTGTGAGATTCTTGGGCTTTCTTGCCTGCACTACTCTTTTTAAGGTCTATCAACATACTTTTACTGTGAGGGCCATGACAAAACGCTCAGCTTGCACCCCCTGAGGCAATCTATTGGGGATTTCGAGGTGTGTTTATAATCATTGCTCTGTTTTAAAAGGCCATCTTCTATTCATCTTCAGCTTCTTTACAGATGGTGTAATGTTTGCTTCCAGAATTTGCTGGAACTTAACTGAATCCATTCTGCCCGCTACCTGTGAAATGTTACCCATGCCACTGGCTGCAACACAAGTTGAAATCATGATTGATCCACCTCCATGTTTAACAGTTGGACAGATGTTCTTCTCATGAAATTCTGCACCCTTTTTTCTCCAAACACACCTTTGCTCATTGCACCCAAAAAGTTCTGATTTGTCTTCAAAAAAGAATGCTTGTTCAGGTGTTCCTTTGCAAACTTCTGATGCTAAATTTGTGGTGAGGGTACAGAAAAGATTTTCTTCTGATGACTCTTCCATGAAGGTCACATTTGTGCAGGTGTCGCTACACAGTAGAGCAGTGCACCACCAAGCCAGAGTCTGATAAATCTTTCTGCAAGTCTTTTGCAGTCAAATGGGGGTTTTGATTTGCCTTTCCAGTAGGTCTATGAGCAGCTCTCTCAGAAAGCTTGTCTTGGTCTTCCAGATCTTAACTTGACCTCCACAGTTCCTGTTCTTAATTACATTATGAACTGAGGGAACAGCTACCTGAAAACACCTGCTATCTTCTCATAGTCTTCTTCTGCTTTGTGGACATCAGTGGTTTTAGTTTTAGAGTGTTAGGCAGCTGTTCAGAGGAGCCCATAGCTGCTAATTGTTGGGACAAGGCTTCAGAGTCAGAATTTATAAAGCTTTGGAATTTGCATCAACTGGCCTTTCCTAATGATGATTGTGAACATGCCATAGCCCTGAAAAGCTCATTGTGTTCTGAGACCCTTGTACATTCCTGACCACACCTAAAAACACATCTTAATCAGTTTCCCATACATTACTTCTGGAATTTGGGCGGTTAAAGGTCAACAGGGTACATAATGCCAGCCGAAAATGTAGCTATAGCCACCAGAATATTGTAGTGTTAAACACTGCCTATAAAGAGTAATTATTTGCCAGTATCATGTTTTAAGCTTCTAGTATTACATGGTACCTGCTGAAAAAAAACATATACTGGATGACAGTGGAACAGGAGTGATAAGGCACTTAGAAGCAAATCTTAGACATACAGAAATTGGTGCATGTCAACTGAACATGAGTGATGCAAGACAATGCAAGGGCACATGGTACCAGTAGTCATAAGACTGCTCAGAACAAGTGTATGTCATAAAACTGGAGTCGCATACCATCAGCTACTTTTCTGTTGTATACCCAAATGAGTGAATTTGCATGGGATTTTAAACATAATAAAACACACTAAAAAGTGGTGATAGACACCTTGCCCATTGTCAGTCGACTAGAGCTAACTTTGCAGCAGACAAATAAGCCTGTCTTTGTGGGGTTTTTGTCAGTGTGTCATGTTCAACATCATAGATGGGTCAGAAAACAGGGTTAGTACACAGTAGAAAGCAGCATGTAGGCCAGTGTAAATATCATGGTGGTTAATTTTTAAAAATATATTTGTCACTTATTCAGTTTCTTTCAGACTCGGTACCTACTAAATTTGGAACAATCTCTGAGCACTCCTTGAATGGAGACAGATGGTATTTTGTGGCAGCTTGTTCCCATCATGCCACCAAAGGGGCTAAAATTAGTGCGTCCACCCAGGTGTCATATTTCCATCACTGCAGATTGAAGCCAATCACAGGAGATATATACCTGTAACTAATGCAGAATCATTTGACCTGGAAATGAATGCTGATTGTAACCATTCCAATTACATACAAAAGCCAGATGTTGGTGGTCGTTGGTGGGTTTTTGTGCAGAAGGGAAGGGGCTTACAGTTACTTCTATTTTCCATCTTTACATTGACTGTTACTGTTGCTTCTTCTGCTTCTTCTCTTGCTGGCTGTCAGCAAACTCGTCAGTGTTTAATTATCTTTGGTGTGAAACAATCAACAACAATTAATATTTCAGGTTTTATGTAAGTTCCTACTCTTCAGATACAACGGAAAACTTGTCACCTCCTAATAGTTGTAACTACTATTATAAATAGCAACACTGAGTAATGGTGGATAATGAGTTGTTTATGTGAACAAGCAAGAGCAGCTTGTTGCAATGGTAACCTGAAAGTTATCAAGTCCAGTGGGCAGTATTCCATGGCAGGTCATCTGCCATGTCCGAATGCATGGACATCAATGGGAACTGTAGCAAAAAGTAACGTGAAATCCAAACTTATGGGTCATGCCATGGTTGGATTAATTCAGAAGAGAGCCTAAGGGTAAAAATGATATGTTTAGCCTTTGACTCATGCACATTAATTCAGAAACATGCACTTTTAAACAATACTGTTTTTGTTTTGTTTTTTAGGCCATCAATATCAATATTTGACTTTTTTGCCCCATTCTCACACCAGATTGGGCACTATGTCAATGTCAATGTAAATGTCAGCTTTATTTATATAGCACATTTAAAAAGCCTAAGGCCAACCAAAGTGCTTTATAGTAAAATAATCATCAACAGTAAGAAGCAATAAAAGCAAAACAATAAGACAGTGAAATAAAACAGATAAGATCCAATAGAAGTGACTCTGCTCAGCCAAAGGCTAGGGTGAACAAGTGGGTCTTAAGACGTGTTTTAAAAATAGAGAAGCTATTTGCAGACCACACAGAAAGGGGCGATGTGTTCCACAGCTTGGGAGCCGCAACTGCAAAGGCTTGATCTCCTCTGGTTTTCCGGAGGGATCGAGGAACGTCCAGAACCATGTGATCAGCTGACCTAAGGGCTCTGGAGGGTTGATGCACCTTAACAAGGTCAGATAAATATTCTGGGGCCAGTCCATTCAGAGACTTAAAAACAAATAAAAGAATTTTAAAATCAATCCTGTACCTAACCGGAAGCCAGTGAAGTGAGGAAAGCACTGGCATTATGTGCTCGCGTTTCTTTTTCCCGGTTAGGAGACGAGCTGCTGCAATTTGAAAAATCAAACAAAACAGTCAACAAAATGACCACCAAAATCTAATCAGTTCATCCTTGAGTTTACCCGGACATTTGTGCCAAATTTGAGGAAATTCCCTCAAGGCATTCTTGAGATCTTGCATTCACAAGGATTTTTTCAAGGAATTCATCCTTGAGTCCAAGTGGACAAAAATCCGTCAAGAGATTCTTGATTATATCATGTATATATCCACAATAACTGGACATATGTACAAACGTACAGGCAGACAACCTGAAAACATAATGCCTCTGGCCATGGCCATCGCTGGCACGGAGGTATAACAAACCTAAATGTGTATTTTGGACATTTTCTTTCCATCAGTACCCTGATTACAGTGACCACAACAGAAAATTGTAAATAATCACTGTTATCCAGCATTTCACATTATACACACTACCATATAATTATTAGAACTCCTAAAATATGCTGCTTGTGAAAAGCATTTGCATGAGCCAGCTGAAGGCACCGCACACATGCACGTGTGTGCACATGATCAGGATGCTACCACCTCCACCTCATTTGGAGCCAGGAAAAAGCCTGCAGTCAACTCGCTGTTGCATGAAACAGACAAATGTTGGTGGTAAGCAGCCATGTAACCAGCCTGTGTATTACTCCCACATGACTGCCCACTGAGGATAGAGAGAGAAGGGCCGGTCCATTCAGTCTGAATGTCAGAGGTTATTTCAGCAGCATCTCTGCAGGGCGGTGAACACTCACCCCACTGCCTCTCTACATCTGGGAAACACTGCACAACAATCACACAGTTATGTTTCCCTGCATTTCTCCGACTAACATTCACTTTTTACAACATCACACAAACACAGACACAGACTACATGTAGGTTAACTAGTCAGCAGACTGATAAAGTATGCTGGTGAGATACTGCCTGCCAATCACCCCAAATCCATCCATTTTGTTGAACTGACTTAGTCTGGATTTAGCCTAACATTTACAGTAAATGTTATCCTAATAAATTATAACTTCCAACCAAAATCAGGCTAAATCAAGGTTAACATGGCAGTTGATGTCATCAAAAATAGAAATTCCCAAGCCTTTTTATTATTAGAGTTATTACATATTTAACAGCTGTTGAAAGATATTAAACTGCAAACAAAAAAAATGTTGTTGTCGGCAGGATTACGTTGTGTGCCATAATCCTCAAGTGTCATAACTCTCTCTCTCTGATGTCTGTCAGAGCTAGATAAGATTAATGATTCATAATTAATATTTTATCTGAAGCCTAATTTTTATACAATATCCATACTGGTTTGAATCTTTAAAAAAATGAGTTTAAAAGGAATTAAAGTCTTGTTCCATATTGATGCGTGTCCCAAATATAAGCCTTTTGATTTCAGTGATTTAAGCAAATAATAGCCTAGGCTATTAATTTAAGTTTTACCGT
>JAPZEB010000005.1:28999949-29011368 GCA_029783705.1 Chaetodon striatus
GGTCTTTTGTGTATATAAAAAAATATACTAGATCTTTGAGTTCAGCTCATGAAAAATGGGAGCAAAAACAAAAGTGTCGCGTTTATATTTTTGTTCAGTGTATATATCCCTTAATACTACACACTGGACTGTAAAACCTCTGAGAATGAATTGATCTGTAAATTGGAAAACAGAATTCCTGGTGTCAAGATAGGTCACTTCAATGTCTACACCCTGCTTTCTTATATTTGTTTTGCTGTAACTACTTATTTTTCTTCCTGTCACAAAAAAAGTTACAACTGTAACTGAACCATCAAAAGGGGGAAAAATAAATTCAACAGACTCACAATAAATTTCAAGTTGGAGAGGTCTTAAATGATCTGTTATTTTCCCCCTCTATCTTTTTCTTTCTTTTTTTTTATTCCTCTGCTTCATGCTGGGGAGGCTCGCACTAACACTGATCACAGCTTTCCCAGTGTGACTGATTAGGGCTCCACATGGAGTCAAATGAATTGCAGCCTCTCAAATAACACACAGAGACAGATAAAACAGTGAAGTGACAGTGGCACATTAGGACAGTCCTCTGCCATTAACAGTTTCCCAGTGTGAATACCTAGAGGAGGGGCCCAGGTTGCCACCGTGGTGGCGGCCGTCCTGGCTGGCATGCAGAGGCCAGTGGGATCACCCACACCTCTTGCAGTCACTGTGGATCAGTCTCCATGAGCTGATAAAAGGCATTTGACTCCTGCCACGCAGGGTGCTGATTGCTTCCATGCACTCACTGACACCACTCGGCTTGGCTGAAGACACCCTAATTAAAATGGAGAGCAGTGGGAGAGAGAAATAAAGCTGCATTCTGTTTTTTTACCCCCACCGTCCCTCCGTCTTCCTTTGTTCCCTCTTCCTTTTTTCTCACCTGAGGGGTGACCTTGCCTCAACTGTCATACCACTAATGTTATTCAAGAAGGGGCTTGAAGGAGGATTGATATAGCTGCAAATGCTCCCTTTAACCTGTGTTCCCTGGCAAAGGCATATTCACAATGTCAATGGTAACACTGTACAACTTGGCATTAGGCCTCCTGGTTAACGGAGAAGTGGCTTCACATCACTAAGCATGGCTAATGGTCTGACTGAGAGCAGAAAGAAACTGTCTTGAGGCAGTGCGGCAACACTGATATTCCCCATAGAGCTGGAGTTTATCAAATTCTATTTAAAATTCCAATAAGCAGTTATAAGGGATGGAGGGATCCCCAGTAGTTGGCCTACACCGGGCTGTTTCAGGTAACCAGACTCTTTGTTGGTCCCTAAGCAGGAGGGATCAATATCATATCAGGGCCCAGTGGAACACCTGACAGTTCAATTTCGCAGCAAGCCTCGAAATCAATACCTTTGGAATAGTTTTGGACTTTCCCAAAGGCTACCCACTGGAGTTAATCTATGGTGTCATTAGCCTGGGTCACAGCGCACATGGTCATTACACTGTGTAACAATAAATGTTCATAAAAGACGACACGCTCCGTCCTCTTGTGCTTGACTGCAGCCTCTAATTGAAGTAAATTCATTCACAAGGGAGAGCAGGCGCCTGATCGACTGGTTGCGCTGCTCCCCTTTGTAATTCACGTCCAAGAGAATATGGGGAAAGCTGGCATGTCAGGCCTATCTAAAGGGTACAAAGCACAGGAAATTGAACAAGGTTTTATCAAGCAGAAAATGTGTTAAAGTGTTTAGTTTGTGCCAGAGTGCCTATGGGAAGGATTGTTTACCCTTGAAACATAGTAGTACTTAGGCTCCCTTTACAAGTCCTTCAGACAATCACCACTTAAAAAAGTGTTTTTAGACTTGTAGAAGGAAGAGCCATGGACATCCATCTCGATCACGACTTATTTGCTCATCATTCCATAGCCAACAGCAATATAAGGACACTCTGAGCCAAACACTGACCATCAATTACTAATGTAGCAAGAGGTAAATTGCAGCAATAATACGGCACAAAGCAATCAGTCAGACGGGAGAAATAATTAAAGCCATTTTGATTTCAGTGGTTTGACCAAATGCGTTATACAAGACTTTAGCCAGCCACATAAATCAGCATGAGTTCCTCTTTAATGTTACAGATTCTAGATGGAAACGACAGAAAAGGCAGAGGAAAAAATAGCAGTCCTCCTATTTATCGAAGCTTAGCTGGAATGGCCTGTCAAAATATACCACGGAAACCCAGTGGAAAAATGACACAAGCGGCCCTGGCTTTGAGTGGCACGGTGGTTTTGGCCAGAACCCACTCCAAACTGGAATCTATTTTCCTCTCTCTGGATGTGTCTGGGAGGAAGGGAAGTGGGGTGGGGGGCAACGGCCAGGGGCAGGACAGGAAATGGATGAGCAGGAAAGTAATGGCTAATACTTTCTGGATACGCTTTTGCTGCTAGATTCCCAGGAAAATAGTTTATTACTATGGCTGGAGTAAATGTTTAGACAAGGGATTTTCATGATAGAATTAGTGGAAGTTTTACATGTCTGCCTCTTTAGATCATCTCCACCTTCCTGCATATTATGTTTAGACTACTTATACACAGTAAATGTACAAACATGACATCAGTTAGTGAGACAAAACAAAATCATAATTATTTTCCCTTCAGTACAGTGTACTGGCCAGCGACAGAATTACTTTGTGGCAGGCAGAACATATTTGGAAGTCATGGTTTTTTGGGGATATCTGAAACTGGCTATTTTCGAGACAAAAATGTAGAGTTTCGGCTGACAAGTGGCATCATTTCTGGGATTCTGGCCCCAATGTAGATATTCACACTCCTTCCTTCCATTCATCTGCTTATATCCCAGCTGTGTAATTTGCAGTAAGGCTTGAAGCAGAGGTCCAAAATCATCAATTTTCCTCCCAACACTCCAACTAAAGTGTTCATTTAGAGGCTTTATTGCAATGGGAATGAACCAGTTTCAGAAGTTATAAGGTTAGTGCCTGGGACTGAAGAGGAAAGACAACTTAAAACTATTAAAACATAAATCCATTACTAATGTTGTTCTAAAAGCTTCTAAGAAGTGTAACTAGGGGTTTAACAATACATACACCTGCAATGACATAACGATTCAATCATCAATGATCCAATATGTATGCAAAGTAAAAACATCAACACACCCTATGTATGTAATATCACGGCACGTCTTTGTCACCATTTCTGTCCAAGTGCACCTCTGCCCTGAACATTCAAACAGTGCTAGCAGCTTTGCGTCAGGTAGACAAAAAAGACAACAGGAATCCCAGCTTACACCAAATGTCAATAAAACATCTGAGATACATTGGACTCTTACAGCAGCCAGATGATCTGACAAATTTTAGTTGGAATGAACATTGGGTTCACGATATTTTAAATGTCCAATGGCATTGGAATTTAGGGTTGTGTGGACATTAACATTATGAAGTTTTGTAGACACTGGGTTTTGTTCTCCTTACTGTACAACTGAGTGTTGTCATTCTACGTCAAGATGACGTGGACATGAGACGTTTGGAAGACATTGGATTTTGATTACTTACCAACTTAAATCCTATCAAATAACTGTCATCAGTATTCCACATCAAATTGATGTTGGAATAGACATTGTCCTGACATTGAATTTTTGTCACCTGATGTCACAACCTATGTAACAGTGTTGACTGCTAGCTGGGGATATTTAATGTTATCATCTCCTCTTGACCGCAGGCCTATGAATTGCATCTTATCAAAACTTCATCATGGCCAATTTTGTGCTATCGGCAAACATTGTATTGCTGTCCAAAGAAATGATAAAACATTGTATTGTGATGAAAGGTGTGTTTTACAGCCCTAGTAACTGCTTCTTGTGGTTTACTAAATCAGGTTGCACCATTATTACCTAGCTGGCACAGACTTTTGTAATCTTAAATCGGTTTCTAGGGAAACCTCTTTAGCACCATCCAATGAAAGTGACCAACTATGTGGAACAGGAAGTGCTAACGTGAGCTGTAACAAAACTGCTTAATATTTTTAACAATATTATATATATTTATATATTTAACTTGACTGTCAAACTGTCAATGCTTTGTAGATGTAGCTAGTTATAGGTTTTCAGGCGAGGCGACAAGTCTGTCTGGGCTCCAAACTAAGTTTAAACACATGCAAGGAGTCATATGGGAAAAGATGCAAGATCAATCACAAGACAGGCGTTCTTTCCTCCAAATTTGGATGTCCACAAGAAGCTAGGGATCCAAGCTGTTTTTGTGCTGATTGCAGCAAAAAAGACAAGACATAGAGGCAGACAATATGGCGGAGAGAATGGTTGGGGAGGTGCGGGCAGCAAGAATTGTCTGTTCTGTTTGACAATCTCCTGTTGCAAGTGTTATGGCATACTGGGATGCATTACAGCATGGAGGCTAATAAAGCCCTAAGGACTTGCTATAGTTTAGGTATTGATTACCGTCCTCTGTGGGTTTAATGAAGTTTTGGACATGTCTTGTAATTGTTTTATTAAATAAATCTCATAGTAGAAGATTGTCATTCCAGTGAGCCTCCTGCTTGTATCAGATTAATCTAATCAAAATATATGCAGGCTTATTTGGGTTAACATTATAACATAACTTTTTTTTTTATTTAAACTTGACTCAGAAGAATCTACTAATCCTTTTGTAATAAGTTTCCCAGCTACCTAAGAATACATACATGCCAGACAGCACACACGCATCCATACAGCAGCACAGCCCCACCACAGTGCTTTACAGGAAGGCTCCTCCATAATGACTGTCGGTGGAGAAACATGAGTCAGAGGGAAGGGATGAACGCTGTATAAACAAACCTCCAGAACTAAACCTTGGAAATAACAAGCAGCTGAGGACAGTAAAACACGAGAGGTGGAATGTGGGGCTTCTTTTCATTGGACTGCACTGCATGAAAAATATGTTTTCATGAAGAATGAATGCCCTCCAATCAGGACAATGTTTAGTCTGAGTGAGACATTTTTAGCAATATATTTCACTGATAATACACATACAAGTAGAACCCCCTACTTTAACTACAATCCATAGTTTGACTAGCGTGAATGGTATTTCAATCACATCACATCTGAGCTAAGATAAATGCTGTTGTGTTAGTTATTAGTACTACTACAGGCACAAGAAATCTAGAACTGTTACTGTAACTTGCCGGACACTGGCTAAGATGGACTGTTTTTTTTTTGTTTTTTTTTTGCTGTGCTTGGAAAGATTTTGGGAGTAGCCTTATTAAAGAAGACAGGGGATGTTTCCTTCCCTGGATCAGGCTAGTTAATGTTTACATCAGACATCCCTCAGCAGCTGTAAGGCTCCTAAGTCCAGGAGAGTGATCCACCACATGGGGATAGAGATCCAGGAAGTGACCAGAGAGCACAGCTATCGAATGTTTAACAGTGAAGGCTCAGGGTTGTTACTGCAGCTCTGAGGTGCTGATGGAGTCCCCTTCCAGACATTTGTTTTATCCCACTGGAAACTTTATTTTCTAATAGAAAACAAAATGATTTTTAAAATATATTTTTGGGGGCTTTTTGCCTTTATTTGACAGGACAGATATAGTGTGAAAGGGGGAGAGAGAGGGGAGATGACATGCAGCAAAGGGCCTTGGGTTGGAATCAGACCTGCAGCAGCTTTGGCAAGGACACAGTCTTTGTACATGAGGCACCTTTTTTAAAATCTGAAATGTATATAAAAAAGCAACCCCCTCTGCCTAACAATGTAAACTTAAAGGAGCAGTGTGTAGAATTTAGTTGTATCTAGTGGTGAGGACTGCAGATTGCAACCAACTGAAACTTGAAACTATGTGCTAAGCATAAATTTCAAGTTAATATTGCCTCAGTGTTATTGTTCAGGAGGTTTTCACCAGGAGCCTCATCTTTTTTTCTCTGATAATTTAATGTGTTCTCAAGTTAAGGAAGTTTTTACTGGGAGCCGAATTATCCGCAGAGGTCTCTTCCTCTCCAAAACAAACAAACATGATAAGTTAAATATTAAATAAAGCAGTTTCATGTTCAGAATAATTATTTTTCCAATGTGAGGAGGGGCTGCTTCCTAACTACAGAGGCCGACGTGGGAACATGATAAAATGGCCGTATTGAGAGCCATGTGTGTTTTGTCCATTCTGGGCTACTGTAAAATCATGGCAATCTCCATGAACAAGGACCTATGTAGGTATAACTGCAGCTGGAACAGCTACAAGACCCGCCCTCAAGCTACATGACTTGCCCACTCAGTCCACAATCAGCCCCCTTCACTGCTTGGCCTGGGAGCAAGTTAACTATTAGCTAGCCATGAAGTATTACCTTAAGAGAGAGGTGGTTATGGTTAGGGTAAGGGTAATGGGAAGGCTACATCTCGTTACTTATAATGTGAATCACGTCTTAATTTATTAATTATAATGTGTGTTATTGCTACATTTGGTCTCATTTATTCGCTATAGTTAGTATTGTAGCAGGGTTCTTATAACGGTAGTGGGTTTCTATGGTAGTAGTGGTGGGCGCTATAAACAGGATGTGTCTGCAGCTATTAATGTCTCAGAGAAACAGCTCCCTTTGTAGATTCTAAGGTAACAAAAACACAACAATTCTTATTTTCAGGTGATAACCGACTAAAGAAAGAAATAACTCATTATATTATCTTCCAATTCAGCCAATATATGCAACCACCTTTAAGTCATCAAGGCCTCATGAAAGTCTCAGTCTAAGAATGTATTCAATACAATCTTCTCCATAAACCAAGAAAAATTGTGAACATTTAGTCAGAAATTGTCTGAATAGATGAATGATAGACCTCAGAGCTCTGTGTCCTTCTCTATCAGGGAGCTACAGTTTATTCCTTAGTGAATATAGTTCCCGTATCGCTAGAGTCTGAATGGACAATCAAGCACTGAAAATACACTTAAGATGGATAGTTTTGCAAGACCTTGTTTTTAAATGTGTAATACTATGTTTTATTAATGGCCTGTATTTGCTGCTGTTTACTTTTGTCTGATAACCTGCCAGCTTGTTGCTATAACCCACAGCCCGTCCATATGTAAATCCTATTTCACACAAATAATGTCTATACATGCAAAATATTTGCAACAACAATTGCAGTTTTGATTTCTTTCAAAACACATTTTATAATGCTGCCTAGATTATTTTTCCATGGCCATAAAACAGGTACAAGTCACAAAACCTCCAGACTGAATGTATCTGCAAAACATTCAATGACTACATATTTTATGTATTTTCAATAAAGCTTGAACGAAAGTATGATGATTGTTTAAGAAATGCAAAGGGTGGTTAAAGGGATAGTTCAGAGGTAGGGTTCTACTGGGTTCTTATCCATAGTCAATGTATCTGACTGCATGTAATGTATTGCTGTGGATAGGGGCAGCAGTAAAACATATTTTAGCCACCTAGGAAAGTCCCACCAAAAAAGTCTGCGCAATAATGAGTATATTTTCACCACGTAGCCTTTCCTTCAGACAGCTCGTTGCGACAGAGAAGCTGTTAATGTCTTCAGTTCCCCATCTATGTTCACGTCAAAGCCACCAGACCCCATCAACAAAAACATTCATTTTGGCTTGCTGAACAAGAGAGTTGCTTTTCTACCACCACCTCAATTAGTTTGTGTTATTGTGTGACTTTGGTCAGCCAAAGTCAGTGGCATTTTAGCAAACCTTTTGGAATGCCACAGTCCCATAATAACGTCCCACTCTGGGAAGAATGATTCCCATCCCATTCCCATGTTGAGTTTTTCAAATAATAAAGAAAACAGTCTTTATCCATATTGGAGCTGCATATTAATTTATAAAAGCTAAGCTTATTAAATTAGTATAGCATAATTCTGAAACAACTCCTAACATAACAGCTGAAACAGCAATATTGTACGTACGCTCACTTTAATATTTTTTATAGTATAATTTTCATATGTTTATTTTAATTGATGTTTTTGACTGTTGCAGTGCTTTGACTCCAATTTTATTTCCTCTTAATATGCTTATTGTATGCACCAAATACCAAGGCAAATTCCTTGTGAGTGAAAACCTACTTGGTAATAAGTCTTATTCTGATTCTAATTGCTACAATCATGTGGCAAATAACTAGCATAGTCTGTTAGCTTAATGCTAATATATGATGACAATTACCATTATTGTGCTAATGGAAATTAGCACTGTGATCACAATAATTTTGTCTAAACAAATGATCCATTTTACTTCACATGCTTAACATAAAACAATGTGTGCTCTCACTTACGGGCATATATTTCATATGCTCTATGAAAATGAACTAATAGCTGCGGACTTAACATTGTTAGCTCAGTATCATTATGATTCTTGTCTGCTCCTGTTGACTTTTTTTCCTGCCCCATCCCAGTCAAGCAATGAATAGTGAGACTGAGTCCTATCCTGCAGGAATCCTTAGGGAATCACTTGACCTACAGGATTCCCAAAAAAAAGCCTCAGCCTCCAGTGTTCGGCAATGTTTTTTCCCAATGGAGTCTGGCTTTACAGATAGCAACATAATGGCTTTGGTTTCCCACCGGAAATCACTGTCTGACAGTATGGTTAACCAGTGAAAATATTCTAAATATAGCATACACAGATTTTGATGTTTTTAGGTTGGACATTTTTTTAGGTGGCTAAAATAGCTGTTGCTGACCCCTCCACAGCAGTAAATTGCTTAGTTTTCAAGTCAAACTCCCGTCGGCCTCTCCAAACTGGAGTGATGCCGACTGACCACTACTGTTGGTCGATGGAGACTATGGATTAGTTCCTTATATAACCCCTATTAAACATATCTGAACTACCCCTCTGAGGTTTCCTTAACCTGAACCAAAAGCACCTAATAAAACAAACAAACAAACAAAAAAAAAAAAAAAAAAAAAATGTACTGCCCATGTTGTTATCCTTCCAATGGTAGACCAACATGGGGCAACCATAGGCCCATTAAAACCCATGCTAACAAACCTGCCAGGCTGCAGTAGTGCACTAAAAAAAAATCACGCAACAGCATTTACGCAACAGCAACATCTCTCTCCAGGGAACACTAGCATTGCCATTCTGCATTTTTCATCTTTCAGTCAGTACACTCATTGACATTAGAGAAAACTGATTTATTGTGTTAGTCCGACTAAAACTGGACTTTTACAATACATCTTAACACATTAGTCCGACTGAAATTGTACTAAATTGTACTTCTCAGAGTCAAACTAACACACCTAGATCATTTTTAACCTTAATTTAACCTTGAAGTCCCATTGAGATTGAAAATCTCTTTTACAAGTGAGACCTGGCCAAGGTAGCAGCCAATGATCACAAAAATCCAAAATAAAACAACTCTTCAAACATAGTGGTCTTTCGAGATAAACAAGCACATATATCTATCACCACATTCTTTCTGATGCCCTTAAATTCATCAATGGATATAAGTGTTTAAAATTTTAGATCTATTGTTTTGTGCCCAAGGTGCATAGTAGGAAAATGCAGTTTTCCTCAGATCTGTTAAGCCCAGAGTACAATAAAAAACAACCACTTGAAGGTCCATCTAGTAACTACCAGAGCTGACACACAGACGGTTGCAGAGATAGGCTGGAAGTCTGCCCAATATTGCTTTATAGATTAAAATACACCAGTGCTGTTGTCTGCGAATGGTCAATGATGCCCAACCCACCAAATCATAAAGAATGCAGTGATGAGTATGGGATTTTGCATCTGTAATAAACCGTGGAGATGCATGGTATACTGAATCAAGGCTGCGTAAAATGGAGGAGGTTGCATGCATATACAATATATCACCATAATCAATCACAGACAGAACGTTTTTCTTCTTAGCACTGAAAGTAAAACAAGATTTATTTCTAAAATGAAAGCCAATCTTCACTTTAAGCTTCCTAACTAGAGTAGCAATATGTACATTAAATGAAAGCTTGTCATCTATCCATATACCCAAATACTTGTATAAGGGCACCCTTAATGGATTTACCACTAGAAGTGAAAATGCTAAAATCATCAAGTAACTGTGAGCTGGCTTTTGAGAGGACCATGAACTTTGTTCATAATGTAATTGGGAGCGGAATTATTCCTACATGTGTATAGTCAGTTGGACTCGAATTAGCCTAGACGCTGTGCGCATGCTCCCTAGTTTCTGCCCCAGGCTTTGACCTGGAGGTCGAATAGCATTAAATGCATAACAGAAGAAGAAGTAGCTGGTAACAACATAGCAAAATCTACATCCAGCATGCATCTGATCTGCGCAAAAAGTAAATCATAGTGTATGTACAAAATATACAGAGCTTTAAAGTCATCCACCATGGTACCAGGTTGCCACTAGCTAACCGTAGCTAGCTCCGTAGCTAACGTGTTTGGTCTGTGTGGTAATAGGTCAACCAGAAAAAGGTCCAATACTAACAAGCTGAGAGGGGGCATATTGCCACCTCTTGTAGTCGGACATACTTCAGTCAATAAAATGCTTGCTTGTATAAAATTCATGCTTGTATAGTGGGACACAGTAGTCCAATTAAATGGCCTAGTCAAGCTATAATTGTGCAATTGTGCATGTAAACGTACTGATTGACCTTTTAGTGACCTATTTTAAGAGAACTGCTTTCTATCAAAGAAATAGCTTATCTACAACTGTAAACAGCATTTACTGGGGAATATTCACAGTAATAGGGATGTTACCTCTACAAGGACACTTTGCTTTCAAAAATTCTCAAACCACCTAGCTGAGCACTCTTATTTAGTATTGCAGATTGTCGGACTCACGATGGGCACTTCAAAAAAGATCAAATCAGGGGAGGCAAGCTGGTTCGACAGACTAAAGGTGCAATCCCATACTCAGAAAATTCTGCAGGCAGAATTACTGGCACAGGCCTCTAAAGCAGGATCACCTAATGAACACTGACATTCTACAAGCAGAAAATAATCCATGTATTGCATCAAACAACCAAGCAGCGTCCCCTTTATTCTGCTGTTTTCATGTCTTCTTTTAGTATGCAGTTACACAAACAAGGATAACCTGAAACGGCAACAATCAATAATTCCTCAACAAAAGGTCAATCCCGCCCTGTCTCTCACATTAGCTGGGTATTGATGCTATGTACTGTAGCGACTCAAAATTAAAATGCATCTTTTCTTCTATTCCTTTGAAAGTAATAGGGGTTGAATTTGTTCTTCACCCACGTTTGGCACCTTGACACCCATGCGTTGGCTGAGTAAAATCCTTACTTCCATTACATCAACAGTGGGAAACACTTAATGCCAGTAAATCAGTCTAAGCTCAGCTCGCTCCAACCCTGCTCTCACAGCTTACAGGAATGTTCAAGTTGGCAATTATTTTGCAGTTCTGCAGTAAAAAAAATAAAAAGCAGGAAGGTTGAGTGTACAGTTTTAGCTGTTGTAGAAATCCCTTTACATGCATTTACCCTGAATCTCGACTGAATTAA
>JAPZEB010000005.1:29118564-29131470 GCA_029783705.1 Chaetodon striatus
ATATAATATATATATATATATATATATATATATATATATATATATATATATATATATACATGTGTGTGCGTGTGTGTGTGTGTATGTGTGTATAACTTTTAAACATGTATCTGGGTTTTAATCATATGAAAAAATTAGATTCTAAAATTCTGTCACACCAGTGACCTTATTTTTCGTTTCTATTAAGGGTATTCACATTTTGCTATTGTGCCATTATTTGGGGCTTTTACAGAGTAGACACTGCCTTATTCTGTGGATTACATCTAATTTTGTACAGCTCTTAATAAAAAAAATTCCCAGGTTGTGTTTCAAATGTTTCAAACAGTTTGTTGTGGTTGTTTAAGCATCTATAGAGCATTTAATTGAAAATCTTTCATGACAGTTGTCATGTCAGATCAAATATCCTTTGTGGTTCTTCTTTAACAAAAACTATTTACATTTTATTTTCATATTATTTAAAATACAAATAAGATAAATTATTTACCCAAATGTCAATAGCCCAAGACCAGCTGGCCACCAACGTTGTTAGACGTTCACATTTGGTTGAATTTAGGTTGTGATGTCAGGTGACAAAAATTCAATGTCAGGACAACATCTAATGTCAAGGTTAATTTGACATAGTACACTGGTGACAGATGACGGTAATAGTTTGTTGGTTTTAAGTTGTGATTTTAAGTAACCCAAATCCAGTGTCTTCTAAACTTCTCATGCCAACATCATCTTAACAAAGAATAATGACATTCAGTCATAAGGTATGGAAAACAAAACCCAATGTCTGCAAAACATCATGATGTTAAGATCCACACAACGTGGCATTCTAACATCTTTAGGCATTGAAATATTAACCTGATTTTCATTCCAACCAAAAATGTTCAATATGACGTCTTCCTGACGTCATATTGGCACCTGGTGCCAGCTGGGAGTATTTCCTAGGATATTTGCGCCTGCTTTTCAGACTTTTCAGTGAATTGTGTTTGCATACTACACCCCAGGGCTGGGCGATACAGTATATCGATTACTCGATGTGTCCTGGCTTGTTTCACATGAATTGCATGAAATGACTGTATCTCAAACATCAAGTATAAATGGCCATGTCATTTTTTTTTTTTTAACCCTCTGGCCCCCCACAAAAAAATTCACACCTTTCCCCTTCGGGACCATTTTGGTCCTTGATATTTTTTTCTACTTTTTTTTCTTGAATCTTTTAACTAACTCCTGCTTGGGCTATATATACCAAATATTCATTCATTTTGAGGATTTTTAATCCTTCATATGCCATTTTTTTTACATAGACTCACTGTTACTTTTATGAAAAAACATGAATTCTGAATTATTTTCTATATACTAAATGCTTGATGAACATTTTTTTTTTTTTTTTAAGTCACCAGCATGAGACTCAGTGTTTTGGCTCTCGCCTTTCACAGACACACACATACACACAAAAAGACTCTTAAACATGAGACTCTCAAACATGACTCTCACACACACACACACACACACCATCCTTATGTGATAGTGTTTGAGCAGGGGAAAGTATGTTTCTCATCTGCAGGGCACCATAATGTTACTATTTTGTTGCATTTTCCAACCATGGAGCACCACCGTGACTTGCAAATATTAGCTAGTTGTATGTTTGCAGCCTACAGTGGAAAATTCATCACATTTAATGGCACTGTGTTTATAATTTAACTTCATGGGTTTAATGATACTGTGAGCAGAGGAAGCATGTGTCTCTGTACCTACAGGGTTCCAGACTTGTGTTTTATGACCATGGAGCACCAGTGCAACTTGCAAATACTATTAATATATGAACTGGAGAACTGTTAGTGTGTGTTCAGCTCACAAAGAATAAATTGTTATCATTAAAGGCGCAGCAGCAAAAGTTTAACTTTGTGCTATCTGCTGATGTCTAACTGTAGACCAGAAGCTTCAAGTTCACAGCAAAAACATCAAAACTTCCTGCCTGAGATGAGCCAAGTGCTTTAAAATAAAAGCACCAGCCTTTATGCCTTGATTTATTTATTTATAACAATACTTTATGTAAGTGTATTATAACAGTGCTTAAATTTTATTAAAACAGTATTTTGTTGAACTTTATTAAAAGAGTGCTTTATTTAGCTTTATTATGACATTAGCTACTTTATCAAACTTTACGGTAACTTTAGTTAATTTTGTAATTTTGTATTTCACTAGTTGACAGTACTTTGGAGCAGATATATATGATATCATGATACATATTTTGTATCACAATATAGGCTAAGAATATCATGATATTATTTTTAAGCCATATCGCCTAACCCTACTACACCATTGTCTTTCAAACAGGGGGAGCTCACTTTAGGTTTACATCATAAAAAAATGAATGAAATGAAATGAAAATTTTGTCGCATTTATCCGATGACCGTCTTGCTTTCCTGCATGTAAAAAAAACCTGCTCAGCACTTTCTCATAGGAATGCTTGGAGGCTCCGCATCCACCGTGCTGACACGAGAATGTATGACAGGGAGGTCGCGTTGGAAAAATGGTGATAAACAGCTGACATTTGAACATCATAGTCATGATATTAAACGCATCCTAGCGCACATTTAATGCAATGTAAATTCTATTTTAATGTAAATTCAATAGTGCATATTTGACCATTTCTTCTATGAAATTTTAGGGGAAGTTCAGCCTCCCTTGTTGTCTCAGAACAATCACCCCTGCCCTGAATTCAGATTCATCAGACATGATTTTAGCTGGTGAATGTGTAATGTCACAGAGGTCCACTGTTAGACAGGAACACAAGTTCTCACACACACACACACACACACACGCAAATTACATAGCATTACAATTGAGAGACCATACTTCTTCATTTTAGTGCCTTAAAAGTTCCAAAGTGTAAATGTGTAAAAGCACAGTTTTTCCCCATGAACTTGTGTTTCAAGACCTATATTAATCTAAGGCATTAGAATGATGAAAAAAAAAATAAAAACAATAAATAAACAGTGTGGTTTTTTTGTGGCACCATAAAGGGTAAATAATTATAAAGAACAAAGTCTTAATTGGAAACTGCAAAGGCCACCTTTAATTGTTACTGCAAAGGAAATATGAACACTTATACTGGCACACAAAAATCAACATTAAAAACCATACATGAAATATACAGTAACAATTTTCAAAAGTAGCACAAAGGTCTTGTGCTCTCAACTTTTGCAGCAGCCACTATGATCCCGATGTAATTTGTTCAAATTTTGCACAAATGTTGCCCTGGACACATATATGAACTGATTAGTTTTTGATGGTCTTAGGTCAAAGGTGAAGGTCACTGTGACCTTGTCTGTGTCATTCTCCTGCCCATGATATCAATTTTTTTTCAAATTTGGCACAAAAGTTGACTCAAGGATGAACTGATTACATTTTGGTGGGTCAAGGGTCAAAGATGACCTAGCATCCATCTCATTCTCATGAACAATATATCTCAAGAACAGCTTTAGGCAGTTTCTTCAGATTTGTCACAAATGTCTGTTTAAACTCAGCAATAAACTGATTAGATTTTGGTGGTCAAAGGTCAAAGTCTGTTTAACCACATCTGTCCCATTCTTGAGAGTGTGATATCTCAAGAATACCTTGAGGGGATTTATTCAAATTTGGCACAAACATTCACTTGGTCTCAACAATGAACTGATTAGATTCAAAGGTCAAGGTCAGTGTGACCTTGCATCTGTTGCAATCTCCTGAATGCGATATTTTAGGAGAGCACCTCAAGCGAATGTCTTTAAATTTGACAAACTTGAACTGAAGAATAAACTGATTAGAACTTTGTGGCTGAAGGTGAAGATCAGTGTGGCCTCACAATCTATGTTTTTGGTCATACCTCAAGAATGCATATGCAAATTATGACAAAAATTCATATAATGTAAATAGGACAAAATGATGAAGTGATGACAAGTGAAAACACTTTTCTGGCCATCATCCAATGTCATATCTCAGAAACAGAAGGGGAAATATTTTGTCAGATACTTAAAGGATGACACTCATCTTGGGTGTCCACCTTAAAACTTTACTGATTGTATAGATCGTCTGTGCTGTCAGTAATTCTAGTTTGTCTTTATTAGATAGAATACATAGATGGTGGGGTGTATACAGCAAAGGGCAGTAGGTTGGAATCAAGCCCAGGCTGCTACTGGGGCATTGGGGTGGTGCCTCAATAAGTACACTGTACAAAGAAAAACAAAAGGATTTAAAATAGAACAATAAAATGAAGATAAAATAAGGACTTTCTGCTGTTAGCTCAAGTATCTGGTGTACTGTATGGTTCCACATTATGACAAAATTTCAGACACATCACATTTTGAATCCCCCCTCTGTTTTCTCTGTCCCTCTGAAAAAACATCCTGACTCAGAGAAATGTGTGTCTTTCCTAGTTTCAGACAGAATGAAGGGAGTTATGTTTATTTTTTATCCATAATTATCCCAGGGTGACATCAGACTGGACAGTTGCATACTGGACGGGGTCACAGGATCGAGGTGGCATCTGGAGAAGAGACTGTGAACAGTCTATTAACACGGAGGCTGCGGCTGCCAGAAACACTTGCACAGAACCCACAGATGAAAGCCAAGCCAGTAATGACAAACAAATTAGGCCGGGCTACACGGAGATGGAACCTGCAGATGTGTTCAGTGTCCGCTTCCAGACATAAAAGCCGTTGTGGCGTCCAGATTGAATTACATTACTCATTTGCACAGCAGCGCCAGGGCTCCCTTTTCATTGGGGCAGGCCAGGGCCGTCGCACAAAAGATCCACTTTATGAGCTCTGTGCTGTACATGGAGAGCAGATGCTAGGCAAGGTGAGTTTTATACACCTCAATGACTCCTTAAGCCCTTTATCAGTGAACAAACTGCTCAGATTTCCACCATTCTGCTCGAGAGTGCACTGCAGCCTTTTATAATAAACCTTATGGTGTGAAAACAGGTGCTTGAATCATCCCCACAATTGTCCAGCCAAGTGGACAGTTAGCCTAATGTCTGACTAGCTCCATGTTTCAAGGATAACGATGCCATATTATGTATTTTCCATATTGTCAACTAATCCCATGAAAAAAAAAACAAAAAAACATCCAGAAACGTGGCACCCAGGCCCAAACCCATTCGTTCATCTTTATAGCTGCCCCATGCAATATTTTATGTAACAATTTATGAACTGACTGAATGTAATGCAAAAGGGTCCACTTGGAATGACAAACCCATAGATTATTATCAGTGAACTCTGCAGTACTCCTCAGCTCTACAAGGCTTTATACCTTGTTTCCAAATAATTCATGTGAATAAATCGCATGTCAGTTAAAAACTTCGAGCCCATCTATCTCTATAAGCGTATCCACACTGAATGTTCTAGAGTGTTTTTTTTTACTGTAGCTGCTTTGATTTCTACGAATGTTGGATGTCTGATAAAAAAGAGCCACTCGATAAACTGATAACTTTTGCTTACATAACAAATATATTTTCCCATGAGCTCAGTGTTATAACTTTCTTTAAACATGGGCTGTCAGTGTTCATGTGTAAATTACAATGCAATTAAGATCTAAATGTGTTAGTCTTTTTTTTTAATTTATTTATTTAATTGTTAATAGTGTGCTGCTAGTTTGTCTCTTTAACACATTCTTACTCGTAATCAAGCCACAGCAATGGCTTGCTGCTGCTGCAGTGACAGCACTACGCTGTGCAGCTAATCAGACTGATGTCAGCAGGCAACTACATCACCAATACTGGCTGAGCACTCTTTTGGAGTAAGCGGATCACCACAGACCTGTGGATGAAACTAAATCAAAGAAGTTAATTACAGCACTTTACTACACACACCAGCCCGTTCTCACACCAAACTCATCAAAAACATATTCAAAGAGGCGTCTTTCATGACTGTATGATACACCCAGGGCAGCAGCTATTTCTGAAGCTGGATGGGGAGATGGATGGGTCAAAGAAAGACTTGACTTTCACACATGAGTTAGTGGAGTTATTTTAATAACAACATAGTGCGCTAGTATGTATAGCATCCAATACTAGTGACATATGTTATGTGGCTTGACGTTGGTGAGACCTGTGCTTATTTTAAGCCAAACCATGTTTTTTTTTCAAGCTACCCATGTGCTGTTGCCTAAACTTAAGGAAATAAACATAAAAACAAAGTGTTTTACCTACAATGTAAGTGTATCTTGAAAAAGACTATGTGAATGTAACAAGCAGAAACTGTACATTTCCTGTAAGACAGACATATATTTTGACAAGACACAATGTATGTTACAAGCATCAATTGAGACACTCTCCGTAAACATCCAAAACTGACACAGAAGGGTACTTTAACCTTTAGGTCCACTGATAAAGCAGTGGTATTTGTTTGGATGAAAACAGGTTGAGTAAACCATAGCGTGTATTGTAGCTATGAGCTAGCAGTTAACATATTGGGCACGGTTATTTATGTGTAGCACAATTTATCAGCAAGGTAGTCTCAAGGTGCAAACATGGAAATGCTTGGCTTTCATGTTACTTATGTCTGTCCAAGTTCCTTACAGAGGAATAACCTACATATACAATAATTAGACATTTTGTTGTTAATTTTTTCATGGCTCTTTCATGGGATTTGTTAACAACATAGAATATCACTGGCTTTATTGTGTAACAAATCATTGGAGATCAAGGCTTTTTTTAACCCAGACATATAGGCATATTGTTATGGAGTTGGTTAATTACCATATCTGTGCATAATTAATATGCTCTCCTCCTACTTCTACTTTCTTCAAAAAAGTTTGTTCCATCTAATTTAGCAAATCACACTCTAGCCAAACTTCAAACCACTTTAGGGCAGTAAAAAAATGTTCCCCTTAGTCACAATACCATTGATCCATTACAGTCCTCAGACAATGTGGTCACTTACAGTAAAGAACAGAAACAGCTCTTCACGTGGGCAGACAGTGAGTCATAATGGGGTGAACGTAGAATAGGGGAAAAAAGCCACTTTGGATGTGACACTTAGAGGTCACATATCACAAGTTTTCTGCTGGTACCTCTGCACCTCTGCACCTTATGAGGAAAAAAAAGTGTAAAAGTGAAGCAGCATGCTGTGGCCTGCCGAAACCTGGAGCTGACGACAGGAGACGTCTGGAAAAATTAATGAGGTCAGCCATTTTGATCGGTTAACAATATCATTTCGCAACGTGTGGGCCAGGCTGTTGTCTGCCGGAGGAGAGGAACACATGACATTTGCCTAATTAACTTGTGCCGCTGCTGACGAATTGGACCCTTACCATCACCATAAGGACCTGCTGAAGATATCGGCTGTTTGAGCTGGAGCTAAAGTCATCATTAGAGTAAAAGCTGTTGGCTACTTTCTTCCCAACCTGTCATATTATAGTTCATTTTTTTATCTGTTCCCTGTTCTTTTAGCAGTGGATCTTGTGGCAGAATGTTGGTGAGATTCAGGATGAGGGCAGTTGAAGATTATTTAGTGGCTGTGTTTTTTCTCATTGAGGCGTGCAGACAACGCTCTGTCACCTGTGTCACTGTGGCGCACAGAGATGATGAGATCTTAGGGCAAAACTTGTGCTTTGGATGTGAAGACTGAGTAAAAATAAAGTAAAAAGTGAAGGATTTGTTTGCTGCTCTGCTTTTTTCCTAAAAGAAATGAGTTTGCAGAACAAAATGTGAAAGATTCAGATAAAAATGTCACAAGCGTGCTCCCAAATTTAAATATAGCCCAAGTAGAATGGATATCAACCTATAAAAATAAACCTCATACTAACCCTTCTTTTCAAAAACATCTGGTTCAAACAAAATTCCAACTTCCATGTAAAGAATTCAACATTTAAACCCATCCAACAGAGTGTAATCCTGAGCTATACTGACCTCTTAAAGTGCCTTTGCCAATGTAGAGGTATTCAGTACATGTATGAACAAGCCTCTAAAGTAGAGTCTTGACCAAACTATGCTATGTCACCACTGTCACTGAACATAACAGTACTTTTTAGCATTAGAGCACTGCTACCAGGTCAGCTGTTATACACAGTATGTTACTTCTTTGTTAAAAGCTTATTTAAAGGCCTGAAGATACAATCATATGTGATGTATATGTGCAAATGTGGCTGCTGAGCTACACAGTGGTGTGCTGGATTGGATTTTTGCTGCCCTGAACACAACAGTATGAACCACCAACAGGCTGATCATAACATTGAACTGAGGGCAGTCTGAATCTGTGCTTAACTTTGCTGTTGGTGTGAACGGTGATGACTTTACTTTGCTGTACATACTGATTTGCATCAGAATGTTGACATAATCACTTCATTGAGAATAACAGTCAATAAACAACACAGTCAACAAACACAACACAGTTCTTTGCAAAGAACTGATTGAAATTGTCTGAATCAGTTGCAACAACAATTATTTGAAGTGATTTTAGAGAACTCATGGGACCCATGTGTCCCATGGGACACAAATCTAATGGGAATAGGTGGTAATGGTCAGAAATCCAATGGGAATGGACACGAGCGGGATTAGAAAAACAGTTATGTATAGGGCTCTAATTTGTAATTTACACCTCTTTGTCAGTCTTGCCAGATTTGACTGACACCAACTAGCGTAAGCATAGCATCAAACCTGCCCAATTTACCCAAAACCAACCAAGCTGCCAGAAAGTATTGGCATTGTACGTTGCTACAAAAAACAGATATGTTTCATTTGCACTTTATTATGTAGTAGGTGTGTTAAAACATTTTGAAAAGTTCCAGCAATACTTTGATTAATGTGCGGTTAAGTTTAGGCACAAAAAACATTTGGTTATGGTTAGTAAAAGATCATATTTGGCCCACAGTCCCCACTGAAAAAGCTGCAATAAAGATTGACTGCTTTTTTGTGCCACTAACCCCATTTGGTGCCTAAGAAGCTGCTGGGAAGAAAGCAATGACTCACAAAAAAAAACAATTGGTGTTGTTATTGGTAGGTCTTGAGCAGTAGGCTGCAGCTTGGCAGGCATCTTCTCCAGGTGAAATGCTCAACGGCTCCAAACAACTGCTCATATGCTAATGTCTGAATGAATCGTTCTCTCAAAATTGGGCAATCTGCTGCTTTCCAAGGAAGAACGTAGTGCGGCAATGCACTGAATGAATAAGCAGTTGGAAAATTGGAGTCGAGGCTCCCATAGCCTACTAGGGCTGTCACGTTTCCTAAAAGTCAAGATCAAATTAATTTAAAATGACACACAATTCATTCAGATGACTGAATGCGCCATTTTATTAACTTTACATTGTCAATTACATTGAATTCATCTTATCAGTGATTTCCTGCATATGGCATTCACATAGTTCAAAAGTATTGTCTGTGGTGACAGCTACAGATGCTTCACGGGAGATGTGAGATTTAACCAGCCAGCTGCCGATGCTTTCTGCAATATAGACAGTGTGGAATCCTCTAAGCTTCTTTGTAAACCAAACATAATTGTCAAGTTCCCATGAGTCCTATATACAGTGACCTGTGAGTGTCTCATAAGCATGCTTGGCCAGCTCTTTCCATTCATCTGTGGTAAGAGAAAGTGTCCCATCCTTTAGTTTACTGTGGTGCTGCTGAGGCTGAGTGGGCTGAATACTAGGCCGTCAGATGAAGTTGTACACTCTGCTGCCTTATTTGGGTGGCAGGCTGACATTAGCAGGTGAGCCTGCAGATCTGTCGTCATTGTAGCTTAAGACAGCTGCTTTGTACAAAGTGAACAAAAAGTCTTGTCTTTGTTAGTTACTTATCCACCTATGGTGTTCAACCCAAGATACTTACAGACTTTTCTCAGATGCTTTGGTGTTGTAATTGTCCACTCAGGACGGCTTTGCTTGCCAGTGTCTTCTATTTTCATAGCAAACAGTAGGTGCCTCTCAGAGTCAAGGAAAGATCCTTAAACAGCTGAATTTCAAGAGGGTTACATCATTAAATCCTGCAGAAGGACTGACCAGTCTCAAAAATCATTTGAATTCTACCAAGGACCAAGTTCTTCCTCAAGAGAATGTTTAAGGATGAAAGTGTGTATCCTCAGTAGGGGTGACCCCAAATAGTCGACGATTTGTTGATTCGATTCGGAAGAGCGTGATTCGACTGCCAATCTCGCTGTCGAATCATCGCAAAATGTGGTTACGAAACAAAGATCGTACCATTCTGGCAAAATGGGGGTGTGCTGAACATCTGATTTTACATAGTAATTCTTTATTCCTCCAATATTCATGATACATAGCCTATTTTGATATAAACATTAACACCCTATTAATAATTCTGTTAAAAAATTGAAAATGATGTATGCACTTAATCAATATCCTTACTATGCATGAATGAATCACCTACTACAGTTGCACGATCCAATTACGCTGAGGTGAGCGTGCCACAGGCCCACCAGAGCAGCATTTTGGCAGTGACTTCAATTTGTCAGTAACTTATTAGCTCATAATGTACACTAAAAAAACTTCAAAAGTGTGGGAGCATTTTGAAAGGGTAAAAGATGACCCCAAAAAAGTGAAATGCAAGTTGTGTCAGCAGCTTCTGTCGTACCACACGACAACAACCAACATGGCTTATCACCTGAAACGGGTAAGGAGTAAGACTGTGTATATTAACTTAAAAAAGACAGTTCTGCCACTCTTGTGAATGCGGACATAAAAGACATATGATGTATATGGGCTTATATGATTTATTATTATTTTCTTTAGCTACACCCACAGTTGTATGACAACAGCTCAGCAAGCACGTCTGCAGCATCAGCGGCCCCGAGATTAACTCAGAAGAAACTTGATTTGAGACCACCACTTTCTGAAAAGAGGAAAAAGGAAATTACTGACAAAATCGCGGCGTTTGTGGCGCTTGACATGAGGCCTGAACGCATTGTTGAGGGTGAGGGATTTAAATAATTGATGTATGCACTTGAGCCGGGCTACACCGTCCCCCAAAGAGAGACAGTGATGCATGTCATGCACGCAAAATACACATCCACACGGGCAGAGGTATACAATGCAATACAGGAATGTGAAGCAGTCAGCTTAACTACAGATATCTGGACATCGCTGCAAATGGAGGCTTATCTGACAGTCACAGCACAATTCATTACTGAAGATTGGCGACTGGAATGTTTTGTTTTAGAAACGAAGAGAATGGAAGAAAGCCACACAGCAGATCACATTGCGCAAGTACTGACAGAAATCGTTTCCGAGTGGGACATTTCAAGTAAGATAGTGTCTGTTGTCCATGACAATGCAGCTAACATGGTTGCCTGCACCAACCAGCTAGTCCACCAGCATCATGGGGAAACATGAAGGGAGTTTGCTGTGCGGGCCACACACTACAACTATGCATTAACAGTGCACCGAAACAGGATCCCATTTGCCGCACTGTTGCTGCTGCAAGGCGCGTTGTTTCTCACTTCAAAAAGAGCGCAAAGGCCACCACAGCACTTCAGGATAAACAGAAAGAACAGAACGTCCCTGAGCATAAACTGGTACAGGATGTTGTAACTCGGTGGAATTCTGTCTATTTGATGCTTGATCGCCTGATTGAGCAAAAAGGGCCAGTTTCGGCTGTGCTGACAGATCCAAGTGTCAGCAAATGGTCTGACCGCGGCCTGGAGCTCTCCACATCCCAGTGGCGTACAGCAGAGGACATAGTTGCTGTTCTCAAACCAATGATAACTCTGACAGAGCTTTTGTCACAGGACACCAATGCATCTCTGTCTGCTACTGTCCCCATGCTCATGAACATTAAGAAAAGACATTTGGTGGTGCGTGATGATGACAGCAAAGTCACGAAAACCACTAAATCTGCACTGTCCGAGGAGATTGACAGACGATGGGAGCTGAAAAAGCCAGGCCTGGATAGAAGCATCTACATCAATGCTGCTGTACTGGACCCACGCTTCAAGAAGCTGTCTTTTTTCTCTGATGAGCAAAAAGATGAGGCTTATTCAGCGGTGGAAGAGCTAGCCAACAGTCTAGCTGATAAGAAAATTACATGGTGGAGGAGCCTGGGCCCACTGCCCCTCCAACACAGAGACACGGTGATGGCAATGCTGCTGGCCAGTGATGAAGAGGAGGGGGAACAGGCAGACGAGAAGAGTGAGATGAAGGCTTATTTAAAAGACTTCACTAAATGTAATGGAGGTCCGCTGGAATGGTGGCAGAAAAATGAGGAGAGATAACCAAAGTTGTCCAGAGCTGCAAAAAGAATTCACAGCATCCCCTCTACCTCCACGCCATCCGAGAGGATATTTTCCAAGCCCGGCTTTATTGCTAACAAAGCGAGGAGCGCACTTCTCCCGTCCAACGTGAACAATTTGGTTTTCCTGGCACACAACATAAGAAGAGTCAGACGGCCACAGGTGCAGTTTTTTTTTTTTTTAGTTGGATCTAATTTTATTTTGGGACATTAAAAACTTTACTTCGAGATTGCCCACTGTGTGTCTCAGCAGCGCACTATAATAACTTTCTAAAGGCAAGGCAAGGCAAGGCAAGGGAGCTTTATTTATATAGCGCATTTAATACACAAGGCAACTCAATGTACTTTACATGATTAAAAGTTCAACATTTAAAAGCATTTAAAAACAAAGAACAAAGAGCATTTAAAGACAAAGTACTGAAAAAAAAGAAAGCTTACTGAACATGAGAGCATTTAAAAACATGAAAATGCATAAATAGAGGTTAATTAAAATATACAGTGCAGTATAATGCAACAGCATAAAATTAATAAAATATTTAAATATTTCAAAGTGCTTTAAAAGAGCTCAATCATAAGCATAAGAAAAAAAGAAGAGTTTTTAACCTGGATTTAAAAACATTTACACTTGGGGCTGACTTCACTTCTGTTGGCAGCTTATTCCATTTGTGTGCAGCATAACAGCTAAATGCTGCTTCACC
>JAPZEB010000005.1:29165680-29179730 GCA_029783705.1 Chaetodon striatus
TCATTTTTAAGGCATTTTTGTACCATCTGTATTCTTTCACATGTGTAGACAAGAATCATTATCTCATATTAATATTTTGCTCATGTAGGGTTCATGCAGAGTTCACATTAAAGTGCACAATGAAAAAAATGTGCACACATTTACTGCATGTTTCACAAGGTTCAGTGGGCTAGTTCGCCCCCAGTAAATATTCTCTCTCGCTCCAATTAAGAAATGTTAAAGATGCAGTCCAGACAAATCACCACTTTCACTCTGTTCATATTTCTTTTGTTTGAAATGAAAAATAGGGGATAATTATTACAGTATTGCTATGTACATTAATGTGATTTATGAATGCATTTTATCTGTATAAAATGAAAAAAAAGAAAAAAAAGAAACAGCCATTCATTTGCAATTATGCTAATTTGAAAATATAAGAAAATGATGGATGCTTTTTGCCCTCCTCTTTTGGTTATTAGACCTTTTTCACAGTCATACAATGTTAACAATATTTGTGGGCTTACTCATTTTTTGGGCTCCTATTATACTATTTCCAGTATTTGCTGACTGATACGCAGTGATCAAGATATTCAGCATTAAGTGAGAGGAATTACATGTGACGCTGAATACATGCATAAGCCCACTGCACCTCATGGTGCCAATTTTGGGCTCCGCTCTCTCCTAATTTAAGGATTTAGTTCCAACTGCTTCTCGCTGCCGGTGGCACTTTTTGAACCCTTCTTTTACAGCAGCCCACATGAAGACTATCGGAGGTCAAGGTAGGTAGGATGTTCCAAGGGCTTTGACAAATTGGTGAAAATTTTATGGCAGGGGGGAAAACGGCTCAAGTGTAGCTGTCTGAGCCCTGCTGGAGCACTGGCCCGGTCTTGTCACTCGCAGTGTCCTACAGTGGAAGCACAGACAGAGACAGACAGAGAGGAAGGCATTTGAGTGCTCAGTATTCATTATTTAGTGCAGTAATGTAGCAAAGAGGAAATTCAGTTTGTTCGTGCAAATCCATTTGCAAGTAAACACTCATGCAGTAGTATTTTCTTTTGAGCTGAAAGATGTGTCTACACACTGACGGTAGGCAAGACCGTGTTTCAAATTCAAGAAATGAATATAAAATTAAGTTCACAATTAATTAACAAGGGGATCAATTTCATGGGCTATCCTTGAAGAACCATATCTGCACACCTTTGATGGTTGTTGTGATTTGATTTTCTCTCTAAGACAATTTTCATGTTAGTGATGGAAATAAATCTTGTGTTACAAGTCCCCACAGATGAGTCAGAGCTATGAATCACAGTTTTACAGTTTGCTCAGGATGCTGGTTGCGGCAAAGCAGTAACGACCGGATGCACTCACATGATGAAGTTATCATTTAACATGAGAAAAGGATGAGTACCATAACGGACATGAATGAAACATGTACAGACGTATTTGCAAGCAGAGACACATCCACCTACACATACACATACACACACTCAGAGCCTGAAGCTACGATCCATCAGGTTGGGTTCAGCGCTCTGAACAAATTTCTCTGTCATCATTTATCTGGATTCTTTTACGAAGCTCTCCAACTTCACATGCAGGCCGTCAAGCTCATTTCTCCTCCCACTAATCCCTCCATTCTAATGCTTGTCCACATTCAGGCTTGGCCACAGTAAACCAATGATTAATGATGTATTGATTGGACTGTTTTCTACCACCAAGCTAAGGTGCTGAGTTGACAGCACGCTTGCTTATCGGAGCCACCCAGCTTGCCAGAGGAGAATGTTTCCTGCGGGAAAATGAAAGCTCAGTACATACTAGAGAGCTCAGACACATTTGTACACTTTTGTTTTCCCACGTTTCCCAACGTTCAGATAAACACCAAGGTAAAAAAAGGAAAAAAATATGTGATGAATATTTCCTAACTGAAAGTCACCCAATTGTGTAATTACACTGTGCTTTGCAAAAAAATATTTTACAGAGCCCCAAAGTGTCCAGTATTAAATAAATAAATAAGACATCATATAATTTCAAATGTGTATGAAAAAAATCAATCAAGTATCACATTTGTGAAATAAATAAATTAGTTATGATGATAAAATCTGATATAATAATAATAATATTTTTTGTGATACATTTGATTTCATTATTGAAAAATGCACTTTTCAAAGGTTTGCTCCTGTATCATTTCCACATTCTTTCATAGGATCTGTTCACTCATTATAAACTGCCTATTAAATGGACTCTCAATAGTTTACTCCAATAGGCAGTAAATTTGAGATTTTGGACTCACTTATTAAAACCTTGCATCATCAACAATGGCTGTTTGTAGTGCAAGTGAAATTTTCACCTTTACAAAAATGTTGTGCTTTAGTATATATGCAATGGCCATTATTGTTTTTGTTGTTGTTGTTGTTGTTGTTGTTGTTTTTGGGTCCAATATATAGTACCCATTCTTGAGAAGTGGGACAAATCATGTCCTAACATTAAAAAATATATATATGAATTCAGTTAAAAACCCTTGCCCTGCTTTTATTAAAACACTGACTTGTTTCGACCCAAATGTCTTCATCGGGGTGTAAGAGATGGACAGGAGTCGAGTAAACATTTTATAAACTTGGTGAGGAGTGTTGTTGATTAACATAACCTTTTAGATGAGGTTGTACAGATTTTAGGGATATGAAGCATTTTAAGCTACTCGAAGAAATGACATCACAGCAAGCAAAAATACCACTGTAGGCACTGAGGAACCATTTTTATTATGAGTTCAAAGGCTTAAAATGCTTAATAACTTATTGGTTTTATAATATATTTTACTTTATTTATTAATATACTGTCATGTAATCAGGCATGTAATTATGTCTAAATAATGAATTTAAAGTTGAATATTTGTTACCCTTTAATAGTTTGGGTTTTAAAATATTTCATAGATAGGGGGTGGATTTTCAGCTTCCCACTCCTCTTTACACTGTGCATATGGCCATCAGCCTCTTTCTCCTGGCCTTTGCCATTTTGAAGAGCACATTTTAAGCAGGGGAGAGTAAATTACCTGTATGGAGATGACATTTCCATCTAATGTTCACTTTGAGGCGAAATTGGTATCTTCCCCAACTGTGCAAGGTGAAAAAAAAAGTCTTATGTTCTCTTTCCATTACATTTTCTTTTTCCCCTCTCTCTCACTCTCACTCACCCATTTTCTATTTGTCTGAGTCACACTTTCTTTCTCTCCCTGCACACCTTCCTTCTCTTTCATGACCCACGTGTGCTTTTTCAGCAGCAATCTATTACCTACTCCACATCTTCCTCCCTCGCTCTCCTGTAATCTTAACACTGTGCTCTCTCTCACTTTCCCCCTTGTATCTCTCACCGTGACTCTCTCCTTCACCTTCTCACCCTCACCTCTGGGTGAACACCTTACTTCCTTGTGTCTCTTTACCTGCTATCCGCTTTTCCTTATCTCTGATTTCCTCTCTGATTGGCAGATAAGTATCATTTTGGAGAACCTCCACAAGTCGCTGCCTTCTCATTTCCTGACTGAAATGGCTTTTCTGCCTATTTGCACTGTCAGTGATCATATAGAACATTCCCTGCATACAACAGTGATTCCTATCTTCTCCACAGATACAGTGAAAGAAAAGGGCCGATTCTGTCAGTGAGGCAGTCTAGTTACCTTTAAAGGATGGTGTTTTCATGTACTGTCTTTCCCACAGAAATGTGTTCTTTACTTTTGTTTTGGTAGTGAAAGGTCACAGGAATACTTTCTAAATGTGCTTGGCGCTGTAGTGAAAGATACAATGTGAAATCTGCAACATGTAAGAGTCTCCCTGCATGTGTCCACGGGCAAAGGAAAATGGTTTTTGTATAGGCATAAAGCTGTGTATAGCATCTGATATGTCATCATTTCTCCTGTGAAGATGCTGCCTGCTGTTGTCTCCACACAGCTATCAGCATGTCACAGTGCAAGAGTACAAAATGAAAGCTGCATCAAGTAAAGCTTATCTGTGAAGCCCAAAGATCAAAATTATTTTAGTTTCAAATGTTTAGCAATTGTTTTTTTTCTCCAAACTTGTATGTGTATCACTACAACACAATATCAACTAAAATGCTACAAACCCAACGTGTTTCAACCCAGGTGATCAAATACAGGTGCTTTGTTCGTGCCCCCTACATGCTATACTGATGCAAAAGGCACCCTTTGGCATCTCTATAAGACACACTCTAACAACTATATCTGACATACAATGGTCTCCTGGTTGAAACTCGTTGTGAAACAACCACGCTTAGGTTTAGGCAACAAAACTACTTTTTCAAACATGTTTAGAACAAACATATTTTGGGTTAAATAAGTGTGTGAAATGTTGTATCCCTCCAGGATATTGTGATCTCGACAAATAATGCAAATTTAGCCAATCCCCATAAATTAAGCAAGACCTTGCAATTTTGTCCAATAACTTGTGACTCTGGGGCTCTTGTTACATTTTGCTCTGTTGCAAAATGTAGCGAGAAGGGATGTGATCACATTGTGCTGTGTTAGCTCATGCTAACCAGGCCGATACAGGAGCAGGGTGGCAGCTGATGGAGTAGGGCCTTCAGTGCTGCCTCAAACAGCAGCAACAGTTGATTGTTGGCGATCAGCTGTTGCAACTCCCTCAGGCATGTTCCAGACAGAAGTAAATTAAATAACACTGTTTTAGAACAGCACTGACTTTCACTTTCACTCTTGGTTTCACATGGGACATGAACTGTGGTCTCCTGGCTCAAAGTCTGTGTTTGTTTGACCCATCCAAAACCCTTCCTGCCTACCCTACACGGACTTTCTCATTCTTTTTACTACGTCAGCTGGTATGTGTGTCAAATATTTCTGTGGATGGGTTTTCTTGGAATTTGTTGAAAGCCTGGTGCATCTCATAGAGAGAGGGCTCATATATACATGTACTGTATATGTTTCAAATATTGTAAGGTTGCTGCCCTCATACCTTCATGCATCGTTAATGATGGCATAGATAAAGCCAACAGGTGGCGCGAGAGGGCAGAGTCCAAAGTTATGTGCAACAAATAAGGTGACAGTAGGAGTTTGTAATAATGTGCTTTTAAATAGAGGCAGCATTGTAAACGGTCCATGGGGCCATTACATTGCAATATGTACATGTAGAATTCTTTTCACCTCATTACTGATTAATTCTGTTCTTACTTCAAGGTGCGATCTCTGGTGGTACTGCTCTGTTTTTTGTCTGCATTTGTATGGTATGAGAAAAAATACAGACAAAATGAACACAGTATGGAAGGAAGGCTCCATGCATGTCTGTATACGTATCTAACCTTGAGCATAAATGAGCCCAAACCTAGAGGTGTGACAAAGCATCAGTATTTGACGATCTGGGAATGAGAACAGGCTATGTGGTGAGCATGACTTCATTTTCAGGCTCAGTCGTGTGAGGGAGCCAGAGTCAACATCTAGTAAGAAAACCAACATTTTTACAATGTACTTTATCAAGCTGTTCACGCACAACCTTACTACCACCTTGAGAACAACAATATTTTCCAGGTATGATGTGTCTCTTTCTACCCTTTTGTTGTGCCATGTGGTGCTGTAATTTCCACACAGCCAGGTCTCCATTGGACCATCATCATGGTATCAGAAGTGGTTACAAAAAGATTTACGATCTAATTGAAAGGCCTCTACAGGTTTACGAAGCACACTGAGCTTTTTTATTGGATTATTACAGTTCTGATACCTACATATCAGACCAGTCACAATGAAAATACGGAGAATGACAGAATCAAAATACATCTGCTCCCACTAAATCACTGGTAGCAAAAAACCATATTGTGTTGTTTCGTGTGTGTCAATAAAACTGAGATATTTTGGAAGGTGCTGGAAGGATGTCGTCATCCACCGCCATCCCTGCCCTCAATTCAAGGTTCTCTGTGTCCTCTCCATGCTCTACTCCTGCTGAACTAAAGCTGTGAATCCTGTCAGCTTTCCAAATTGTACCGTTAAGCACCCACTCCGCATTGTCACCTTGACACTAATGCCCGCTCAAGGCCTGGCTTCAGCCTGCCCCACCCCAGGTGTGTTAGGGAGGGGAGAGTAAGTCATTGTCCATTCTGTGTGTCTCCCGAGCTGTCGGATCCGCTGAGATGACAGGATGTGACAGACAGAATGAGAGATAGATTCAGGGAAATGGGGAATATTAAAGTGAGAAGAAAGAGAAGAGGGACAGAGAGATAAAAGCAGAGTAAAAGACAGAAAGACAGACAGCGTGGTGGAAGGGGAGTTAAAAAAAGAGAGAGATGAGAGACCATGGGGGAGAAAAGACAGAGAAGAGAGAGCTTGTTGAAAGGGAGAAGAGAGACAAAAAGATCAAGAAAGGCAAAGGGAAAGGGAGAGGACACAGAGTGAAATAGAGAGAGGAAAGGGGGGTTATCTGTCATTTAGTTCCAGACGAGGTCTGATGGTTGCTCTCTGTGCTTTTGTCAAGCGCAGCATTGATATAATGGCTTGTTGGATGCTTGGTCTCTGTGGCCCTGCACACTGCTGCTGTTATAAATGAGTGAGACAGGCAGTGCATGCCAGGTCTGGTGCCTCTTGTGACCCCAAAACATGGGGTATGGACCCGCAGAAGACATCTTACCAGCCTCATGAGTCTGTGCCTCTCTGTGTGCATGTACAGTATGTCAGCTAGTGATCATTTAATGCTCCTATTTGTTGTGTTCTAAGTGTTCCATTACATTTCTTCATCTTATGTAAAGCACTTTGAGTTGCTGCTGTGTTTGACAGGTCCTATATAAATAAACTTTCCTCCCTGTTTTTTTTTTCTTTCATACTGTCATCTTTGTAGATCTCGCAATTCCCATTAGTGAAAGCAGTAAAATAGAAATTACCCTCTATTTGAAACACTGACAGAAATATACAGCAGTACCTGATTAACAGTTCAAGAACTCTCATAGTCAAAGTAAGAAAGTTTGTTTCCAGTCCAAAGCTATAGCATAGTAAATTGGTAGGAGTTATTTGGGTATCTGGGGTACCACAAGTACAAGCCATGTTTCTTTACTTCATATATTCAGAGTTAGGAGACTGGCAGTGGGAGGACTTCAAGGCTTGGATGGGCATGAACATTTTAGTTCAATCATCAATATGAAAGATGCTTTAGAAATTATCTGGTTCTTTTATAAAAAGTCAGCACTTATAAAGACACTTAATCTGAGCCACCTAGTTTCTTGAGGTGAAGCTTAAAATGCTCTTCAGTATGAACATCAAAATAGCCCCTTTCACATCGCCTGTTCAAGGCAGGAATTATAAAAGGTACAATTGTGGAATGGGTGGACAGAGTTGAGTGAGAGTTGTCATGCAGAAAAAGGGCATCAAATTGTTCTTCTGGTAATGTTGCATATTTCTGTCAGTGTTTTAGAGAGAGGGTAATTTCTACATTACTGATATCACAATTGGGATTGTGAGATCTACAAATTTGACAGTATAAAACAAAACCGGTGAGGCAAGTTTATTTATATAGAACCTGTTAAACACAACAGCAACTCAAAGTGCTGTACATAAGATGAAGAAATGTATTGGAACACTGAGAACACAACAAATAGGAAAATTAAATGCGTATTTAGTGATTGAAGAAGAACTTCAAAGCCAGGGATCAGACCACAGTTGTCACAGACTGACATTAGTCAAAAAGCCCAAATTCCAGACTTCATTAAGCATACTGTGTTTTTGACCAATTCAATGTGGTAGCAGCAATGACAAAGCAAATAATTTTAAAGTAAACACTGATCTTTTGAGAGAGATCAACTCACTTAATAATCAGTATATACAGTAGATTGTTTAGCCCAGTTGTTGCGAGGTGTTATGAACACTTGTAGTCTGGGTTATATAAACATATGGTAAAAAAGTAAGATTGTGATGAATCTATCTTAACCTTACATCACTAACCTGAATCATGTTGTCATAGTTTTGTCACCATAGCAGCTTAGCTGAACTAGCATTAGCATCAAAGACACAACAATGACATGAAATGGCAGTCTCTCGGTTATTTGGAGAGACACCCCAATTCAGTCAAAAGTCAAAGGAGTGTTCCATACCCAAAAATGAACTAAGAATTGAAATGGATGTGACATCCTTTGCTGCTGCTGTTACTATGCACAGACATGTCTTTTTGAAAGTGCTGTCAGTCCATGTGTATTGGTTTTTATCCAAGAATAGATACGAAGGCTCGGGAAAAGAATGAAGCCTTGGTATACTGAATATGGATATTTTAGTTTCTACATATGGACAGAAAAAGTGTTTTGAGTTTATGTGAATTAATATGTGTTTGTGGGTGCATGTTATAGGAGTATGTATTTCATGGACCCAATGGAGGAGTGCAGACGGCCCCTGAATTGTCCACTTAACCCTTTCCAGGATGCAGCAGGATCAAGTTTAACTTGTTTACAACATCTTCACCAGATGAAGGCCAGAGCAGAAGGGATGGGTGACAGGGTTAAGGGTGTATTATCTCCCCTTCATCCAACACCCCAACACTCCAACTCGCTCTACTGAACTGTCTATGACCTCATCAAGATTTGTGAGCCAGCAACCTTCAGCGCTGGTACTTCAGTGATACGATGTAATAGATGGACCTAGAACTGAAGATGAAAGAAAGGAGCTGTTCTCATATAACAAAGAGACTGAACAATGAAACACAATTAAAACGCATATTTGCAACTAACTGGGAGGCATAATTTTAAATGTTTAAGGTTCTGGAAATAAAAACACACAGATTTTCTGCATGCAGTAAGTGCAGTGCTGGGTGACTGGCTTGAATGGGTGTCACACTGGTTCTTTCTGTTTCTTTGATCACCTTCACCTTTGAATTCTGGGTCAATATTTGATTAATCCAGCAGCTGCTGTGTGTGATTTGTTCCCAGTTCTAAAGACAAAGGGTTCTGAAATGGTTATAGCTCTGATTAGTGTTTCTAACTGGCTTCTCCGCCGCCTGAGGGTCATGGGTATCGTGGGTATTTTAAAATAATTAAAGCTGATAGCAATAACATAACACATAGGGGAACAGTGAGGATAGTGTTCCAATGAGACTTTCAAATTTACAGTCGGGGGAAAATATTTGCAAAATATTATATATACATGTCACATGATATGTTTTCCTCTTAAGTCTGGAAAACACATCAGGATAACACTCCAGAGGAGCCTGGTACAAAAAATAGTTCGGTCTCTGTAGCTAATTTCCCCCTTCATGATAGCTGATCGGGGGTGAACTTTTCTATAACTTACCTGTTTACATTTTATTACATTACAATTAAGGATGGGCCACTTCTGCTAATAGTGTCTTTGGCTTCTTAGTCAGAGCCAACCCTTGTTCCTTCACAGCTCCAGCCTCTCACCTAAATATGATCACTTCTGACTCCAAAAAAGCAAGATGGCAACAGCTGAAATGTTAAACTTGAGGCTTCAAAATTGTCCACAAGAGTCCACAAGCAAATACGTGATGTCCCGGTAGGTACTTCCATTATTTTTACAATCAGTGGTTGGGATGCAAATAACAAACAAAAAACATTTGGAATCTATAAATCAATTCAAAATCCTGGAGGACCCCTAACATCTTCTGTCAGTAATGCATATGTAGTTTGCGCTACGTGCATTAGGTGATGTATTTCCAAAAACATTATGCTTTGTGACATGACCAGTGTGTGTTGGACATAAGTCTTCACAAAGGTAATGGATGAGATGAAGTGAACGGAATAACTGAAAATGTCTGCTGTATTTGATGAAACAATATCATGCTATACCAACAAGTCATATGCACTCTTTACATACCATGACATACTCTCTCCATCAAGATAGGTCTCGAGAATACATGTAAAAAGCAAAGACTGAAACATTCCTTAAACTGCAAAGGAATTTATTTGCCTGAGAAATAGAGAGAGAGAGGGGGGGGGATTGCAAGACCCCCCAAAAATACACCTGAGATGGTTTACTGTATGTGTATATGTAAGTTTTGTTCTTTTTTTCACATAAATAAATGAATTAGCTACATAACCAGGCTGGACAAGAGGAATTAAAGCTAAAAAACTGAACACGTTTACTCTGTTGGTTCATTCTTAACAAGCCTTTGATATTGTGTCAACACTAAAAAAGTGTGTGAGGAAGAGGTATGTGAGTAAGGGAGTTACCTGCTTTCATTGGCACTCAAAGGCACCCGTAGATGAGTCCTTCCATATGTAGTGAAGTGCACCTGCTTTGTGTTGTCTTACTTCCTTCCTGAGGACAACTCTGAATCCATCACTAAAAGTCTCCATCTGTTCATCATTTTTCATGTACACTGTGTGGTCAGACACACTGTGTATACAGTACCAGCTGCCATGTGACAACCAGATTCCAGCTCTGGGATGGAGCACATTAAATTGGTTTCTTATGTCAGAAATGTTGTTCCAGCATGCACAAAGTGAAGTGAAGGGCAGCAGCATTTTGCAGATGTGGCTCTGACCAATTTCAAAAATTACTAGAAACTCCTCTTGTTTCTATTACTTTCCATTATATTCCCCTCTTCATCATCTCTCTATGCATTCATCAAGGTGAGTCATTCAGGTCTAGGATAAGTCAATTTTTTTTTTCTTTTACTGTAGCATTTCAGCTTGCACAATTGGCAATCTTCTCTTGAATTGCTTGGAGTCAATCCACGTCCATTTAAGTCCCTCCACTGACTCCAGTTGTTAATTATCTCTGCTATAAAAATAAATGACCAAAACTTTTGTACTTTTCTTTTTTTTTTTTTTTTTTTACTTAATGCTGAGGCTCAGGTTGGTACATGTTATTTTGGGAAAATAGCACAGCCTTGCAATCTGAGTCACGCATTGATAAAATGTCCTCCTTTTTCCAGCTACTGTACTATTGTATATTATCAAGCTAACTGCCAACAGTGCTACAAACTCACATACGCACTGGTACTCTCACTACTGAAGACTAGTGTAGTTGTACTGCTTCAAAAGTTGGCTTTGTGGTCAGACTGAAAACACCTTAATTGGAAAACAAGGAAACAAAACAAATGGTGCTTCTCAAAGTCAAGATTGTTAAACAGCTGAATTTCCAGGAGGCTACGTCATTGAATCCTTTTTCCAATGTCAACAATCCTTCAAATTCTACTGAGGACTAAGTCCCTCCTCCAGAACATTTTTAAGGATCCATTTGTGTATCCTCAGTGGGCATGAAGTACCCATAATTCTTTGCGCATGTTTTGCAGGAATTGAAGGCGCCCCTTCAGTGACGCACACCTGGTTCACTCCCCAGCCTGTTCCAATGCATGTTCACTGAATGCTAGGAAAGAGTCTTGCTAAACCTTTGTAGGACCAGAGTTGGAAGGACCCATCCTACCAAGAAAGCATCCTTGACTTTTAGAGGCACCAGAAGTGTCTACAGCCATTACAAAACATTAATATACATGGGTTCCTGCCATGCTTACAAAGTTACACTAAGCTGAGGCTGATGGGAGTGTCATTATTTTGCAGATAGTTTGTCCTAAACCAAAACATTTTTGAGATTGATTCAAATTTTGACCTGATGACAAGTCAATGGATTATATACCAAAATATTGGACAAATAGAAATTTCAAAAGGTATGCACTGGGAACCAAGGTGCACCACATTTCATGACAATCTGTCCAATAGATGTTGAGACATTTCACTCAAAACCACAAGTGTCAACTCGATGAGACTGTGAAAAGAAATGTCAAGGGATCACTTAAGTCAACACGACTGATCATCTGGAGACCATCAATGTCTTTACAGAATTTAATGGTAATCCATCCAATAACTGAAGGGATATTTTGGTTTGGACCAAAGAGGTGGGTCGACAGACCAACATACTATCCCTAAAGTTAAAGCAGTGGGGTTGGAAAAAAACAAAGAGAGACAGCTGGGAGAAGGACAGAGGATAAGTCAACGTCCAATGCTGACAGTCAAGCACAGCACAGTGTGACCGTGCATACTCCCTCCAGCTTTAGTCTGAATCAAATCAGTGTTGAACTGTATTTGAGGATATTTGTTAGAATAGTTTTGTTAATGTTTAGGATGTCAAGTTTGAGGGGTTTCAAAGTGACAAATGCAACAATAGAGACAGATTTCCTCTTGTCTTTGTCTCTTCATCAAACCACACTGCAAACAGTTTGACACTGTTAAATATTTAACATCTTGCTTTATGCCTCTGTATTTACTTATTCTGAGTGCACCACAGAGGCACTTCATAATGTTTTTATTAACTGAGCAGTAAAAACCCCTAAGTCCCCTGAGAAGTGGCTATGTACATATGGAAAGATTCCATCAATGGGCCATTAAATGACAGATCTTTATTTAAATGTAGACTATCTGACTAGACGTATTGTGCCTAAAAAGACTGACTTTTTTTTTTCCATTTCAACATCAAAAGATCTTTCATTGTATTATGCAAACATGCAGTTGTACCCCTGAGGTAAAATGTGGCCCACATAACACGTGTTAAATAGTGTGAGTTATAAGACGCTTTAACAAGAAAATAATTATAAAGAGAATGCCACTTGCAATTCAAGGTTTTATTTACTGTGCAAAGTCACTCTCTCTCTAACACAAAGGATGCTTGCTCATGGAAATAATCCCCTTTGCTTTCAAAAGTCAGTTTTTTGATATGCAAGCCCATTAGCAGGTATGACATTAACCATGTTCCCCATATTAGTTTGGTGTGTTAGCATGCCAGCACTAGCTAATTGGCTAACTAAACACAAAGTAGGCCTACAGCTGTGGCAGACAGGAATTGCATTAGTATTGCAGGTATTTGGTCATAAATGAAACCAAATTCTGACCTGGTGAAAAATAATCTCCAAATAATAGAGTTTATCCCGAGGGGAACATGAATGAGTATAGCAAATTATATGACAATCCATCCAATAGTTGTTGAGATTTTTGTGGCATGCTCTGCCTATGCAGTCAGATGTTGCAATGCCTCATTTCTAAATAAACGTGAATTTATGTCAAAATGTGGATATTTGGTCATTTGGGGGATTGGTTTAAGTTTGAATAGACACAGTCTTAGCTTTCAGAGTATGAAACTCTCATTGCCAAATTCAGACAATAAATAGCCTACAATTTAGAAGGTTGTACGATGACAAGCCAGCAGCAGCCAGTTGTCAGTCGCACTCTGGGTCTGCTCAGTGCCACTCTCCCTCTCTACCTTAATCTGTGTCTCCCTGAAATTATGAATGAAAGGCTTCATTCCAGTAACAAGGCAGAGTCCAGGATGGTGGATTTTCTTGTCTTTAAGAATACTAAAACCAACTAACCCAGAACTAGTTCTTAGTATCTTATCATCATCAAAATATGACATCATATGTTTTTGTCAATGTGGACATGCAACACATTGTTAGCTTGTTTAGATTCTCCATTATTTAATTGCTCAAATCAATGTATGGAACCCATGACCACATAAGTATAATTCATTCAGATTTACCCGCATGGTAAACAAGGGAGATGGAGAAAAGTGGTGACTGCCTACCTCAAAATTTGTCCATTCCTCCATTAACTATTTATATTCCTGTCGTCTGTGAGGGTCCACCCATCAAAAGACTCAAAAGAGTTTTCAGAAAAATAATCCAAGATGTGAATGGGAAATTCATTTCTAACAGTATGCTAATTTTGTTGGTGAAATGGACAGCAGTTCATTCAACATTTTTTTTTGCTCTGTGACAGTCCCAGGAGTACAACCTGCACTCCTGATGAATGAGCTCTGTAATATGTCTTTGCAGCCAGTGCACTAAAGGCCTTTTTCTGACATTATGGCTGTGTGATTGTCATTATGTTTTGTATTTTGCTTAATATTTTGAGTACATAAACAATAGCGACATACTTAGAAAGCTTAGAATCTTCCTTTTCAAATGCCGATTATAACTCAAAATTTGGGGTTAGGTTAATTGGTGACTCTAAATTGACCGTAGGTGTGAATGTGAGTGTGAATGGTTGTCTGTCTCTACATGTAGGCCCTGCGACAGTCTGGCGACCTGTCCAGGGTGTACCCTGCCTCTCGCCCAATGTCAGCTGGGATAGGCTCCAGCCC
>JAPZEB010000005.1:29180003-29200717 GCA_029783705.1 Chaetodon striatus
CACATGAAAACTAAAGTGAAGTGTGTAAGAAAGAGGGATGAGAGAAAGAAAGGAGAGGAGGAAGTGGAGGTCATTGCGCAGTCTGTTACTTGGGCCTAATTAGTTGCCTCACAGAGCACTCAAAAATGGAGAGACAGAGGGAGCAGTGGAGGGAGAGTAAGGCGACAACTGAAGTAGAATTCCTAGGCAAATTTACTACTGAGCTTCTCACAACGACACAGCTAATAAACTACTTTAACTGCTGCTATCCTCGCTAAGCATTTGTAAATGCGTGACTGTGGCAGTTTTGTGGCCAAAGTAGTAGGGCAGTTAGGGAAGACATGTGCAGAGCTGACACCAGTAGCCAAGAGAAAAACAGCCAAACATTTGGATCACATCTTAGTCAGTGTTGCATTAAATGTAAAGTTGTAAAATCTTCCCCATCCAGAAAAAGAGGGAAATACTGGGGCAGAGAGACAAAGAGAGTAGGTGAACAGAGGGGGAGAAATGGTAGGGGAAAAATGGAAGGATAATAAATTAGGTCTGCTTGGTCATGTATGGTATAATGTGAAAGGAGCTAAATCAGCAGCATTACTCCCCCATGGCAAAGATGGAGGTGCTGTAAAGAACGCTGTAGCCTACTTCTGGGATGAATTTCACCTTGTGCTGGGAACAAGACATAACACCTACTGTTCTGCATGTGTTTGCCAAAATGTGCACATACACTCATAAGAGAATCCACCTATAAATATGCACACAAATGCACACATGAATACATATGTGTATTATAGAATTACATACAGGCTAATGCTTTCATGATAGACATAAAAGCACATGCTGAGACTGCTGAATATGGGCCTGAGCTGCAGTCTAAAAAAGTGAATTCAAAGTCATTGATGCATTTTGGCTGCACTGTCACCAGAAAGTGGCATCAATCACTCTACATCACAACCTGAATTACCTGGTTGATAGCTGATGACAAAAATAAAAATGCTCTCTTTTTGGTTTCAAAGAGAATATCGGAATAAAAGTTTGAAAGGGGCAATAGGGGGCAAGTAGGAGATGGGCTAATTAATTAAAAATAGAGTGCAAAAGTACAGAGTGTCATCAGGATGGCATTAAAGTGCTATCAAACCTCATGGCTGTTACCTTTGGAAAATTGTTTTTTCACTTTATTGCAAGTTTATTGTGTCACTCAATCAAAATTAGGATTGGCAAGGGATTTGGCTGGATCAATTAATCAAAAACATAACGTCCTGAGATATAATGTGTTTTATACCAGGACAAAGTACTATTAGACATAGAGATGGGTGACAAGTTGAAGTAAAACCCTGATATATTAGTGGAGAACATTGCTGATGTTTCTGCAACTTACTGACAACACTGTCTACCACCATCATCAAATGAGGGATTATCTTGTGTTCAGTGGTGCCTCTGGTGTACCATTAGTGTTGTTGTTTTTTTTATTGTTGTTGTTGTTGTTGTTGTTTGTTTTTTGTTTTTTGTTTTTTTAAGTGGGGTTGTATGGGATCCATAGACAGTATATTACATACAGTAGATGTCAGTCAGCATGTCCGACACAGAAACTAAGCAATGTACTGTTGTGGAGGGGTCAGCAACAAAACATATTTCAGCCACTTAAAAAAATCAATGGCAGTTTGACTGTACACTATGTTGAGAGTACTTTAATTGCTTTACCTTTTTGTCAGATAGCCCTCTCCGATGGGTAAGCCGTTAACAACTTCAGTTCCCCATCTATGCTCTCATCACAGCCACCAGACTCCATTGACAAAACAGTATTTTTTAGCATGCTGAACAAAGGAGCTACTGGTCTACTGCCACTTCAGTTAGTTACTGTTATTGCATGACTTTGGGCAATCTGCAATATCACTTTAAACTTGCCCATGACTTCAATTGTTACTCATGGGTTAATCTATTAAATTTCCTCAGTGGCACATGAAGCCAAAGAAGTTCGACTTTTATGTGTAAAATTACATGGATCTTCCACTCTGCTTCTGCATCATTGGGCCCATGCAGCAAGTGCACTAGAAAATGTACTAGTTGCGTGTCTAACGTCCAACTTAGCCCCACTTTAACTTGGATGGAGATAAAATAATGTAATTGTTCGGCTACTCTAGGCTTAAGAAATGTTATCAGACCAAGTTAATCAAATCCCGACAATGAAACAAATCTTTCATGGGGGTTGCGATGCTAAAAAAATGCATTCACAGACATCTTTTTCAGAAAGTACGTTTATGGGAAAGTCTTTTTGATAGGAATGCATGATAATTTCCACATATCATCAATATTGGCTTTAAAATTAACTTTCAGAAACAGTAAACATGCTTATTCTTATTCAACACAAGGAATGAATATTCCATCCAATGAAAAACATTCCATTTTATGTCTCTATCTGCTCGTGGGCCATCCTGACAAGAGTATGCATGCAAAATATTATGTTAAATCCACTACAGAAGAGACTTCATTACTAAAATTAGATGCGGAAAAATTGGATATATCGATATCAGTATCAGTTCAGTTCAGTATCAGTGGCAAAAAATTCAACATTGTGGATCCCTACTTTTTGGGTCGTATGGCATTGTGTCACAGACTCAGGAGTTAAAATTCCCTGGTTTGGCCACTATGTCAAAGGGCTTCAAAGCCTGGCACTGTTCTTGGGGACTTGGTTACATTGCCTCAGAAGGGAGAGAGAAAGAGCAGCAGTGAAATATAGAATCACACAAATTGAAGTGACATTTTTCTTGCATTGCAGAAATAGGTAAACTCTTTAATGCATACTACAGGGGCACTGCTTTCATCCACAAGGAACTCAGAGGTCAGTCAGCTGCAGAACAGTAACTCTGGAGTCAGGAGAGACTTGTGCTGACAGACTGTTCAGCAAGGTGGATGCTAGCTGGGGGCTGCTTGGTCTGAAGAAGATGTATCTGATATAAATAGCAGCATTAGACTTCCCTGCATTCCTCCCTCAAGAGTAGAGACTTCACATAAAGAAGCATATTTTCCATTCCAATAGTATTCTACCACCATGTAAAATGAATAAGTCATAAACAGAGAAAGTCTATGCTGATGTCAACAAGCGGAGAAAGTCCCCAGATGTCATACAGTCCGATTGCTAATGGATTTGGCTGTCACGTGTTTCTTCAGTATCACTTACAGAACACTATGTTTTACCTTTTCAGTCAGTTACATAAGAACTGCCAACTTACTTACAGGCAGCATGGGGATGAACACTCTGCTTCACAGAGTCTGTTGCTGACAGTCAGGTTACAAAATATTCAGAATATTGTGCCTCCGCTGTGTGTACATATTCCCCTGTTGTAAAGTCTGGCACAGAAAGTTAAACAGAAGATATGCAAATGAAAAAGCTGCCAATCGTCATGTGCTGATACCAGTTTCCTCTCTGAGTCTGTCACGAGCCGCGGGGGGAATCATTTCAGTTGATTACTACACTGTGTCAGATGTCGTCATTAAGCCAAATCAAGAGACACAGACAAGAGAAACCAATAGGGAGCAAAGAGGAGGGAAAGAAGAATCAGGGAAGAGAAGAGGAAAATTGCAAAAATGCAACAGAGCAATGCAGACATGGGAGAACAAGAAGTGTGTGTGTGTGTATGTGTGTGTGTGTGTGATCAAGAGGAGGAAAAAAAGAATTTTTGAAAAGTTCATTGAGGCAGGTTTTTTACGACAAGATGTGTTGGTTTTGACAGCGGGGGATCAAAGGGAGCTATGTGTCAGCGGGGCAGACAGCGCCTTTTCAAGGCCTGTCAGCTTGGTAGCATTTTAAGTCATAGTTATTTAGTTTGCTTGGACAGACACAGCACTAAAGGAAAGTGGAGGAAGAGACAGCATGGGCACAACTGGCATGTGGATTGAATGGCACTGAATTACAGCAGGCAGTGAAGATTTATGCTGCCATTTGTGGGCCGTCAAAGGCTCAGAGGAGCCAACTGTCACTCAATGGCAGAATCCTTTTGTGGATTATTTGCAGTTGTCTATCATACTGTTTCTAAGATTAAGTGAATAAGATGATCTAATAACAACCAGCGGACATAAACAGAGCCAGGCCTGTCTATTAAACTCTTGCTGATTTCTTCACCTGATAATTACAAAACAAAGACAAAAGAGTAAGTGGAACATTTCAACAGAAACATTTCCTAATGGTGTGTTGGTTTTCAGTGGCACATGGTAAATATGCTCTGTTCTTTCAACAATGGATTGTGTTGTTAATGTGCTAGCGAGTGAACTAGCATCAAGAATGTCTTCCGATTTCCCTTTTGAATGATAAATAAAGACTATCCACTGTCTGCTGGTATGGAGTTATTTCCTGTCACATTGCACCTTTTTGGCCAAGACATGGCGAAACAACAGTCTGCCTCTGTTGCGAGTAGTTGTTTGAAGTCAACTGGTGTGTCTGGGCCCTTATGGGTCACTAGCTAACATGGCAAAAGTAATTTCGGCAGCTTAGTTGGAACATGGTTTGGCTCATACAGAATGTGTTATTCACACTTGTTTGTTTCTTAGCCAAGCTTGTGGCGTAGCTTGGGGATATCACTGTCACTTGATCTCCAGCTTTGGTCAAGATACAAGTATCCAAAAAAACCAAAAAAAACAAACAAACAAACAAAAAAAAACACTTGGTACAAAGTAAATTCATGGTGCCCAGAGGATGAATCCTTAAGAATTTGGTGATCCCCTGATTTTTCAGAGTGTCACTCTGAGGTTGATATTTGAAATTATGAGTGACCCCTAAATTATTCATCTACTGCCAACATAAGGTAAGTCTTTAATTGGTCTGATGTTTTGGTTCATGTTATTTGCATCAGCCTCAGTTGTACCACTTGGTGCTGATTTGCAAATGTTGGCACGCTAATATGTTGAGTGAGGGGGATCATGGTAAAAATTACCTGCTAACATCAGCATGTTAACATTAGACAAGATAAGTGAACATTTGTGCCGACAATGTGATCTCATCTCTACTCAATATATTTTGATGCTTGGGTAGCCTGGTTAGGGTTATAGACTTTCTACCTCAACATATGGTGTGCAAGGTACCCTGGGTTCGTTGGTTGTTGACATTTTTGGATGCCATGTCAACTTCAGCCTGTTACATGGATTGTCTGTTTTCAAAATATCATTTTAATAATGTACAGTTTGCATACAGTCTCTTTCAAAATAAATGCACTATGTTGGTACAACACCATCAATTGATCTTTTTTTTCCTTCAATAACAAACATGTGGTTAGGTTAAGTCAACCAAAGCATGTGACTGGGTTTAGAAAGAATAAAACAGGGTTTGGCTTTACAATCTTACAGGAAGCCAACACTGGCCTCCTGAGTGAAAGTCAGTGGTGGTTTCTATACTTATTGATGCAGATCTTATTTTTAATTTGACATCAGTCTAAATCTGCCAGCAATCACATACTGACCACTTTCTTCAATTTGGCTTCAACCAGCGTTTTTTCACTCTCTTTGTCTCTCTCTGTATCATAAACACATACATACGCACAGTGCGGCTGTTTAGAAAATTACAATTTCTTAAAAGCACTTGGTTGCTGCTGTTTTAGGGTAGTTTAGCCTATACGATGGAGCCTGCTGGCATGGGGTCTGTGCAGCGCAGCAGGGGGAGGCTGTTAGGCGAGGAAATGAAGGAAAAAGCGGGGCAGTCACACAATGCATATCATCTTGCTCAATGTGAACAGCGCCTCACATGGTGCTGACTGAGTGTGGCAGTGTGGAACCAAGGCTGTCGGTGGCCCCATGGAGATGATGGCTCACACTGTGTTTCTCATGTTTATGTTTCAGTGTTTCTGCTATATTCAGAAAGTGCAGTAGTATTCAATAGGTGTGCCTATGTCACATTAGGGGAGTCATCTACACTGGACTGTGCAATAAGTCTTTTTTAAATCGTATTATACAAGCACTTTTTATTCATTACAGTCAAACACAAAGCCACTTTGCCTATATACTGTATGTATTAATGTAACAGTGTGTGAGTCAAGTGAGGAAAAGATGTAAGTCAGTCTTTGAGATTTTTTTTTTTTTCAATTTGTTCAAATCTGTATATCTACATTGCTGCATTTACAGCCTTTTAATTCAAAGAGCTTTACAATTTGCCTCTTATTCACCCATTCACTCACACCCACACACACATACACACACACACACACACACACACACACACATGCATGTTTGGGCAAAGCCAGATACAAATGCTGACAGCAAATCTTACAGTTGTAATTTAAGCAAGCGGCACATCATCAAAATACAGCATATTAAAGGTGCACTGGAGGGATTGTGACCACTGATAGCGCTGTGGAGCTATGTCTTTGTTGTTCTTTTAAGTATGTGTGCATACTCACAGGACGCACATGCAGAGCACACAAGAAAAATCATGCCAACACTTATATGCTATTTCACTGGAGGTATTGTACTGAGAAACGTAGCAATGACTCAACAGAAGCAGGGAAGAAGACAACTGCTACTGCGCAAACATGGGTGTAAATAACGTGGGCGTATTGGTTTTTATTACAATTTAAAACAATACAAAATAAAGCAATCTAGGAAGGGCAAACTTCACCAAGAATGTGATTTTATGGAAAACAACTTCAATTGCTCCCATTTAAAGTTCACAGTGGTTCACAAAATTTGCAGTTCGGTTTGATTTCAATACAGCAAAAAGTATAAGTGCTAGAGAAATTTCCTTGTTAATTAACATTTTTAATTTATGAAAAAAATACATCATAATATATATATATATTTTTACTTTAAACAATGATTGAGCCATACCATAGCAGCAAATAAAACAAAACAGCTTCTTATAAAATGTAAAATGTAGTACTGTAGTAAGAAACAAATAAAAACAAAAGATGAAATTCTATTTATGCAGCATACAGCATTGTGTTGTAAAACTAACACACCATAATTTGAGCTTTTTATTTATTTATTTTTTTTACGTAAAGCAGGAAAATTTGTTTTTCTGAAATGGCCTGCATTTTCTACTAGAGATTAGGGTCTTATATCAGTGGCTATAAATCTTTTATATATAAATGTTTTGCCCTGTCTGAATAAGTACAGCTGCCTAAATGCTGCAGGAATAATGTCAGCTTAGAGCATGTGGTACTTCTTGTTTTTTATTATTTTTTGTTTTGTTTTTCTCTAGTTCCACCTATTGACACACTGGGGTGATGTTGGTGTAAATGAGTTGATGTCAGAAGTGTTCCCACTGATGTAACCTACCGTCATGTAGCAGATGTGACAAACCTTTGTTTTTCTTATCCACCACTTTCTCTATTGCCATCACCCTCATAATTTACAGTGAAACCAAAGTAGCTCCAAATGTTAGACCTATAGATTTGATTTCTTCTATTTCTCTCTGGTAATGGCTTTACTAATAGTATTGCAATGAGCTACCTTAGCATAGCTGCCTCACAGTGTGTCTAACTGGAGTAGGATGTTCTGGTTTGGGTGTGTGTGGGACAGAGAGCATGTTACCTGTTATGTATTGTGGGCTACCTTGTTGAGCGCGATGACACTGAGAACATTGGGCCTCATTTAACTGATATGTTCATAGAAACGTTGTTACTCTGGGCATAATACGTGCCCACACAAACTCACCGTTGTAAGCGTTCTTATCACCATGAGTATGTTGATGAAACAGAATCTTTATATTGACAGGCACATGCCCGCTATCTGTAATCAACATACTGCCACGCCCCCATTTCTCTATACAAGGAAATCTGTTTGCCCAGAAGTGTATCATGGACAAAGAGGTAAGGCTGTTTCTACGCAAATATTAAGGCCCTGATACACCGGTGGAAGGCTGTCAGTGTCAGTGAGCATCTGTGAATGTGAAGGCAGTTGGAAACAGCTGATAAGCCGTTCATCACGCTCCTCAACCATTTTCAAACATGTCAGTCTCTGATGCATTTCACCTGAAGGCACTGACTGCAATATCTTCCAGCAAGGTTAGATACGACATCTTAATACCTGCTTGGAGGTAAATCTTAATCACTCATATACCCCTTGATGACTGTTATAAGGCTATTGATTAATTAGTCAGCTACAAATGTCAATATGTGCAATTTCAATAAAATAAAAACTGACACACTCCGTTTTCATTCTTGAATTTTTTTTTTTATTAATCATTGATGAGGATGAATGAGTGTCAATTTCATTATTATGTTATTTAATACATTTGAACAATGCATTAGTAAATTACCAGTTTAATATATTGTCTATAAAAGACATTATAAATAATTATAGTTTTAATATGCTTTGCATTTAGTTAAAAGGTGTATGTTTACATTTTCTAAGACAGCCTTTATCATTTGTGTGTACGCATAGTCTGACACAGTTCTATATTTGTTTGCAGAGTAGCAACAAATTCAGGTAAGAAAATATTGATTACTCCCAGTTTTATACTAAACCGTTCCTAAGCACGGTTTAAGCACAGCTTTGTGAGTATGCACTGTTTGTAAATGAGGCCCACTGTGTTTCAGTCTGTTTAAGCTGCATATTTTATTTCCCAAATGTAAAAGGATACTTCAACGTATTGTTCAGTTTGTAATGCGTACCGAACCAAAAGCCTCGTACTAAATGGTTTAAGATGTATATGTGTATTGTAATACTCCTGATTTTTAGAATCTAAAGTTGTTTGAAATTGAGAGGTAAAACTTCACAGAATTAAATTGATTTTTTGGGGGGGGTCAGTCAGTCCCTGATGGGTCTCCACTGAATGATGTTTTTTCATGTTGTTGTAGTGACTAGTAGTGAACTGGCCATACTGTACAATACTTCTTGTTATTTATAGTGTAAATGGACTTGCATTTGTAAGGTTGTTTATAGTCTCTGACTGCCCAAAGCGCTTTTCCACTACATGTTACGTGGCTGCCTTACGTGGTGCCACCTCCTCATCAATGAAGCACAAGTACACAGGAGCAATTTGAGGTTCTGTATCTTGCCCAAAGATACTTTGAGGAGCCAGGGATCGAACAACCAATCTTTTGATTAGTAGTGGAGGCTCTACCTTCTGAGCTGCAGCCACCTCCTGTGTGACACTGCTCTCTCAGCAGCCCTTTCCCTCCAGGAGCCTGGTGGGCAGACTCGGATCGTCAGGGATATTCATCTCACCTGGTCTGACTGCCAAACTAGATTAGCTGGTGGCAGTCAGCCAGTCTTTCTCTCTCTCCCCTGATTTTCACCCTGTTTGATTTTGTTGTGTATAAATATGTTTTTATTCACAACTCAAGCGCTCTTCCCTCTTTTGCCCAGCCTTGAGGGTTGTGACTACTCTTTGACAAGGTTGGATATTGCTGAAATGCATGTGACAGCAATATGTGGCCTTTGTTGTTGATTTTTTTTTCTTTTTTCTTAACGCTCTCAGTGATAATAGTGATATTTATTCCAAAACTGACTTCTTGACATAGTATTCTCTGAGTTTACATTGTAAAGGTTTCAAATGTTGCACAAAGCTTTGAGTGACGGTCAAGCCTTCATCGGACAGTGTTTTTGTGTGATAAACATCACACAGCAGGGCATCAAAAGGCCAGTGATTTGAAGCAGGAAGTGAGAGGAGAGTGGCCTTCAGTGCTGCTGTATCGATGGGGTAATGGAGAATGAAATTACGTCTGTCCGAGGTCATCACAGATGAAATGAGTGCCGATAAAAGAACCAATTCTGAGGGCAGCCATGTGAAGAGACAAGGCTGAGTCACTCAAATTCATGTTTACCCCACTGCAGAAATGTTCATCTTAACAACTCTTTTAATAACTCCAGTGAACAAAATCTGTTGATGTTATGTTGCAAACAGCTTTCAATATTTGGAAGATCACAACACCATTGTCTCTCTATTCAAGGAGTTTTTAGTCATTTTGCAGTGGAGACAAGCATTTAAATGGGCTGGTTTTGTTATTTTGTTCTTTAAAACTATGATGAAATATAATTTTTAAGATATTTATACAAGAAAACGGGGGGAGTGCATTAGGAAATGCAATATAATTCAACATGGGAAGAGACACACAGGTTATTCATTAAAAAAGTATCTGGAGAAAATCGAAGAAAAAAAAAAAATAATGAAGGATATCTCTTATGCAGGTGTACAAAAACTGCCCAGAACTTAACAGCAGAGAGACAAAGTTAGCGAGTCGCTAAACAAAATAAGACATTGGCAACTTGACTACAAGGTATTTGTCTCTGGAGTTGGTGTAGACAAAAACAGAGCTAAAAACAAGGGTAAATTTGAATATTTGTCCAGTGGACAGGAATGAAGTTTCTGATATTGTAACCTAGATACTCCCCTCCAAGTATGAGCACACAATCACCTACTGAACTTTGCGCAAGGGTAGCTAGCCAATCAGGACATGCCTACCCAAATACGTGCAGACTCCACAGTATACACAGTGGCACATATCGCTGTCAGCCATCCTAACCCTTTCAGTGAGTGGTGCAGGAGCAACACAGCCCCTATGTACAAGGCTCTGCCTGTGCTAATAGAACTAGGGTTACAACTTTTTTTTTTTTTCAATTTCACACAAGCTCCACTCTCTACTGGACTCTTTGGGTGCAGTGGGTGGAGCCTGATGAATAAACACCCTGTTGCAACATAACATTGACCCGACCACACTGATCCTGGCTTGCTAAAGTTTTGTCGCTATAGCCTGCCTACTTCTTTATAACCTGGGCGGTCGCAGCAGAGACGTATGGGGGCCCAGCCAATCCAGGGGGAAAGAAACTGATTTGGGCAGAGCAATGCTAAACACTTTTGATTCCACATCTTGAAAATTGAAATTGAACAAGAGGCTCCAGACTAAATAGCTATTGGTCTGGCAATGTCATGCTAGAGTACCACCAGTAAGTGGACAAAAAGCAGACAGGGTGGGTCCAACTCTGGTATTTAGATGGGATGTGACGTACAGCCATCCTTCTCTTCTGATATCTGTAAGACTTAAGTCAGTGTGTCAGTAGTGTAAGTATATAATATAGTATTATACTGCTTTTTTCTTTGCTTTCTTTATGCGTTGTTGTTAAAGGATAGTCTTTTAACCATAAAGTTTTTGGGAAAAATCTCAACTACTCTACGATCATTTTGAGCCATCCTGTTCTCACTCACAGTTTGTCAAACACTGCTGCTTTATTAGTGAGATCAGCAACGAAAAGCAATGCACCAATTTGTACAAAGCCGACATATTTTAAAAGGCTGCAATCATGTGACCAATGCACTGATGGCCGTAAACAAGGAAGCAGTCCCAAGGACTTGTAAGGAGGCAGGTTGGGGTGGTGGATGGGTCACAAAAAAATTGACTCTTGCCTAGGACTTTTCCCCTGAATCACAAACCATTCCATGAGAATATGTTGACCTAGCACATCATATTTTAATGTTTGGGTCGACTGAAAAAGTGACGGTATTCGAGTTGGGATGTGAACAGGTTCTTTGAGCTGATTGATAATGATAAACTGACATTTTTCTCGTGAGTGCAGTCTAATCAATTTGTCGATTGAGGATTACTAATTTGCAGGTATTTCTCAATAAGTTTCCCTTGTGACACCAGGCTCAGCAGACATGCCTTACTACACAATGCAAATCTGTGTCAGAGTTTCCAATTTTCAACATGTGGTCATACAGAGAAAGAGCCTACGAAATGTGCAATAAAGAGTGGCGAGGAGATTGAAAAGAAACATAAAGTAATAGTCAGCCAAAGTGGGGCTTATCATAGTGTCTACTACTGGTGGATCAGACTGAAGTGTAAACAGAGGAGAATAGTTTTTGTTTGTCAAAATAAGTGCCATCTATATGTATGCTTTACAATAATAATGATACTGCAATCAGTCATAGCAAGTACATGCCTGCCACACCTACGTTATGTTGTTGAAAGAGAGTGTAACCTCTGGCTCTCTTCAATGCAAAAATGTGTATTTTTGAGGGACACAATGAAGGAAAAACATTACCATCTATAAATTTGCCAACAGTGTTCATCAGCAGTAAAACTATTGGATATCTGCTGGCGGTTGCTTTGCTTGTTTGCTGTGCTTATGTGCTCTATTCTTATGGAGATGAAAATTAAATGACATTTTCCTGAAATGACTCATGTATAAGCAAAAGAGAATATGAGGCCTGATAAAGGCCATCCCCCTTGTGGGCAGAAATTATCAAGTACGCAGCTCTCGTCAACTACAGAAAAAAAGAAGAAAAAGATGTGAGCTGAAGGGGAAAACAGCAATAATCATTTCGGCGGCTACAAATGCGCTTGTTAAAATCTGTACAAATCAGCCACTGCCTATGAACTTCAATCAGCATTCTCCACAAAGATTCTCAGTGCATTGATGTCCCCCCACTTGCCACCCATGCTTTTGCAAAAAAGCAGCAAAGAAACAATTTATCTCTTATGCTCTTTCTGCGTATTGTTATTGTATTAATTTGGCTGCCAGATATTCTCTGTGTATGCATTAGTCCCCAGTTAGCTCCCTCAGAGTCGTTCTCTGCTTTCTGTAATTTTCATGTTTATCCCCATCACTAGCTTTACCAATAAATTAGACTTGCTTTCAGAGAAGAGCCTATGCCTGGTAAATACTGATCTCAACCATTGCGAGAGACAAAGAGAGTATCTACAGAAGGAATATATGAGCATCGATCGGCCCTCGTGGCCACGTCTGGTCTCCACAATAGCACACTATTGATGTGCTGGAATTGCTTTTGAAGGCAGACAGATTGATATAATGGTGTGGTGTGGGCCCTTAAGGGCTGGGCTGCCAAAGCTGAAGTCTGATTCACTGACCTTGGGTCAATCTAGCCATTTGCATCAACCCTCTTTGGTGTTTGTGCTGAAAGCCACTGAGCTGGCAGACAGGCAGAGTCCTCTGAGAGGGGCTGGAGTCCTTCTCTGAATTTGCCACAAACAGGAAATGGACCCTTATTACTCTCACGGTTGATTTTTACTGCAAACAGGTTAATGCCATTGATTTTGTGCCTGCTGTAACTCGTATAAACTGATGTGATGGTGCCCTTTGAGTTTGAGTTTGCCAGTAGTGACTCTCCTGCCTGAACACAAGAACTAAGTCTGTGTATCAACTTCTCTTTCTTCTTGTGTAATGTGCTTCTAAATGTCACAGTAGATCTGAACTCTTTACCAACCTCTCTTTGGCCATTGTTTCTATCTGTATAATTCTGTTCACCAAAATAGGTGCTGAGATTTTAAAACATCAACTTTCTTTATAAAAGGCATATGATCAGAAAGGTTTAAAAGCTGCAATACTTGTACCAAGAGAGCTAAAAACAAAACACTTGCATAGCTGTTTGGTTAAATGTGTAAGCAATTTGGAGATATGGTGAAGAAAAGTCTGATATTTACTCTTACTGCTGCCTTATAAACTTCTTATGGCGTGTGTTGTGAGCACAATATTAAAATATAATCACTTTTATGATGTTGATATGATGGACATTATTATTCATTAGGAGTCTGTCCACCTAACAAATGGCTCCTTTTACCTCCATTTTGGTCTCCACCAACTCCTGAAACAAATACCTGCCTCTTTAGATGCTAAATGCTTCACTGTGTTTACTAGCTAGTAAATTAGCTAGTAACTAGTCTCTGTTTATTTTTGTTTAATCACCAAAGAAAGTGGATAACATGATATTTGTAGGCACGTCATCTGTTCTCAGATTTCAACAACTGTTTAAGTGAGTATACCATTATCATTACAACTTACAATATATCAGAACTACTATTTGGAACAATAGGTCGGCAATTATGTTGACTGTTTTTTTGCTGAAAGTTACATAAGAGCATCTTGTCTTAGTAAATATCAGGCGAGTAGCCGGTTAGATGTAGACAGAGGGAGACAGCTCTTCTGAATCAGTCCAAACGACATCAAATCCACCTACAAACTAGTTATATCTTGTTTAGTTAATATCTACACACACTCACGAGTGTTACAAGAGACTCCAGGGAGTCACTGCTCAATGCTGTACAAACAGTAGTATTGATCCCTTCATCTAACTCTCTGCAAGAAAACAACAACGATAGGGTGAGATGGAGGAAGACGTCCCCCTTAAGAACAAATTCAATTTAATGTAAAATTAAGAAATATTTGGATTTAAGTTTAGCAAGGGCAAATGAGGATGATTTATTTCAGGATGTCTTCCTCCAGGAAGCTTGAGAAAATGTTGGCTACTTCCAAATAATTAATTATTGCTATCAAGCAAGCTAATAACACTCGCAAGTTGTTGAAACTAAAATACTTCACTTCCACTTTATATGTGGATACTAAAGGCACAAAAGAATATGTATACTACAAAATCAAACTAAATTATAGCTGCAAGCAGTGATGAACCGATCCTCGCACATTGTGCACATCATGGTGCTGGAAGGACGCCAGCTGATGCGGCTGTTCTTTTCTGTGAAAGTCAGATATTGTTTGCAGGAGTGAGATGGTATTCCCTGCATTGAGTGCGGGTGCTGGAATGACCTATTTCACATTTTGTAACACTTCCTGTGTCTACTATGTGGCACGTGTAAATTTCATGTAAATGATGACTGCCAGGCAAGGCTTACTTCCTGTTGCCAGTAGGTGGCACAGTGACTATGACACCTAACTGGCATGTTGATGGCTTTGGGCCTGGAGTCTTGTCAAACATGTGAATTCAAAATGGCTGTCCTCGTGTTGGGTTTAAGGCATGGCTCCAAGAGACTTTTTTTCAACATCATGGGATGCTACGTGTGCATCACAATGTTTTTGCCTCTAGCTGAAACGGAAATGTGAGGGCTGCTTTGCTGAAATTTTCTGGGCGGTGGTACTGAGTAATTTTTTCACACCCAAGCACAAAACCCCTGAAATATCAAAATTTTCACCAGTTCTAATGAGCTTGTAAAGTTTTTGAGCAACCTTTAGCCCCTCAAAATGCACTTCTTTAGCTGTGTTGCTAATAATAAAAATGATAAACGGAATGATTACAATAGGGGGCTGGCACCACCTGGTGCTCGGGCCCTAATAATATTTTTAAGCAGGGTGCCCTTGGGGGCCTATGTCCCATTTCTGAGGGGGCTTCTTGCCTCAAGTATCTAACTTAAGGCTACATTTTTCTTACTTCAAAGGAGAATTACTTATTTTTTTTCTTAAATCCAAGTGCATAACTCTCCACACAATTCCCCCATCTTCATATAGCTTTTTATGTATAACTTAGATTGATCACTATGGACTAGTGACCAAATATTAGATAAGTTTCATCTAAAATAGTTCCGGTGGTATAAATCTCAAGAATGCAGCAATCCAGATGAAATGTCACATTTCACTACAGAGCATAGCCATTCATCATGTGTTGAGAGTAGATTTAGCGCCATCTATTGGTGGTCAGAAGAGAAAGTAAAGGAGTGGGGTGCATCATACCTTGGGGCCTTCTTTTCCCATCTTACCCTTATGCATATTTCCAAAAACATCAAACTCTTCCTTTAATTCTGCGGCAATAAGATTTATTGACTTTGAATCTTTCAGCAAGACAATTGGACCCAAAGGTAAAAACTGATGCTTTATCATAACACCTGCTTTCTTGTGCTTTGCATTGGGCTCTGAGTGTCGACTACACTGAAACTCAAAAATGAAAACTGTCAAAGCAGCAAAGACTTGAGGCTGACAATGGGGACGCAGCCTCACTGCTCATGTCAAGTGCATTTGTTTGTGTCTCCCAGTGATTGCTGGTGTGTTTGTTGCTCTCAGCAACTTTTACTGTTTGTTGTTTCACTTTTCCGTGCCTTCGTTTTCAGCCAAGACGTGTCTATCTTCTCATAAAAAGAGAAAAAAATCAGACCAGGCAAGAACTAATATCTCAAGCGGCAAACAGTATAGTAGGTGGTCCATTTTTTTTCCTTCCAAAATGAAAGGACAGAATGAAAGCTCTGACCTTATATGTGGACCTCAGTGGAGCAGAGCTCATGAGATTGTTTTCAGCTTCAGGCGCTTTACTTTGTCTCAGTGTATTTCTCAGCTTTTATTTCACTTTATTTACCCTTCTTTTGATCTCTCTACATCTACCTCTCTCTGTCTACACAGGGCGCCGCCGCTATGCCCAGTAAAGAGCAGCCCGTGGCTTGATCCAATTCTGGATTACATTTAGTTCCTCAGGGCTCGTTTCACTCGTGTGATCTTTATACTTTCCTCTTTATACCTTCTATTCTTATTGAGCATGTTATACATCTTGCGGAAATAGGTTTTCTTTCTGTCAAGGTATTCTTGGTAAAGATGCTTCATTTTTAAGACACCTGATGTCTATTTCTCATCATGTCATAGAATATTTTACATTGCATTATGAGATGTCTTCCCACTGGTGCACTGTGCTTTTTTAAGTGTATGAGGAAATACCTGAGCAATATTCACGAGTTTGGGGGTGCAAGCTAATTTTAATATCAAGAGCAGAATCTCCTTGAGACAAAAGTTTGCGCTTGAAGTAAAGGGAAGATGTCTCCCTGCAGAGTTCCTATGCATGACATGTGAATGATGGCTTTTATTTTACGTTGGGAAAGCATCAATTTGAACGTGTATGCATTCTTAGACAGGAAGCAAAGACAACATAAATAACATCTGCTCCACAAGGGTGCCTGTGTTTTCATGCCAAGACATGTCTGTGTCAGGTTGCTGACAGAGTTAAATTCATGACAGGTTTCCTCAGTAACAGAAGATGTGTTTGTGTCTATACCATGCTGCTGTATAGTTTTTTTGCATATGTATGATTGTGTGCATCTGTGATAAAAGTGCTAGTAAGTTCTCTGTCCATCGCATAGGTACACATATACATTTGAGCCTGAGCATCCTTTTGTCTTTTTCTCTCCTGGAGAAGACAGCAGGCCTATGCTGTATGTGTCTACTGTGTAACTGCTGTATGTGTAGGAAAATCAACATGAGCATACGTTATGCTTATCAAGCATTAGGAGTTGAACAGCAATGTGTCCATTCCAGAAACAGAAATTTGTCATGTATTTCCAACATGTTCTCATCCCATGTTGTCACATATCACCGCTTTGTCAGTGGACTTTCACGTCTACATATTACGGTCTAGGTGTCCTCCTGCATCTGCTTTTGATGTTCCAGGATGTACAACCAATGCCGGAACATCAACAAAAGCACATGGTTAGGTTTATAAAAAAAAAAACATCATGGTTTGACTAAATTCATATGGGAAGCAAACACTGGCTCCCAGCTGAAAGTCAGGGGTTGTTGGATCCAGCAGCCACCCCTCCCACCTGCCCTATAGGGACTTTTCAGCTCCTTATGTTACGCCGTTACCTGCAGCGTTTCAAACTGATGTCGTCCCATGTGTATTATACTGCCCGACATGTACCGTCTGGCCGCATTACTGATGGTGCCTGTCTGAGTATCATACTGCCACAACGGGTGCCGTGCAGCTAATCAGCAGTGTATCATAACACCACGATTGTTTCCATATGGCCGCGTTACAAACCACCAGCCACCCAGAATCGTATCATACCACTACAAAAGGTGACTTTTGACAAAATCACTGACAAAGCAGCGGTATTGACAACTTCAGAATCAGAATGGGCTGGTATTGCAGGAGCCAGAATCCATGGTTTGATGGCACCATATCCACACCCAATGAGGATTATACTACAGAGCCAACACGTTCTCACTCCCAACTTGTCGAGTATAACAGCTCAGTCACTGGCCCTACACTTCAAAGTATGATGCCCTGAGTACCCCTCTTGCATTAGTTTGAAGTGTCAATTTCCATTCATTGCATGCTACAGTGTCTTTTCAAAATAAAAGTTCATGTCCACAGGAAACTTAGGTTTACTACTTTTGGTTTACTCTTTACAAAAACTTCTACATTGACTTTTAGTTTCACACAGGACACAAACACCACTTTCCTGGGTAAAAGCTCCCCCGTCACTGAAAGCCTGGTGCGTCTCATATGGGGCCTTGTGCATTTCTATCACACACCAAGTACTATTGACCATGATTCTGTATTTGATACCCTGGGAATGAGATCAAAGAGCTCAAACCACCCAGGTAAATATACCTAAAAATATTTTCTATAACTCCAACTTCATGATAAATTGATGTCGAAACATTTCAAAGACACCCTGGTGGTTGGGAGAAATCTTGGTTGGAATCTTAGTTTTAGATCAAAACCAACATTGGGCCACTTTGGGCCATTTTAGAAATACCCATTTGTATATTTATGATAAATCCTGCTAAGGGCAAATAAATTTACAGGTAAAGTTTTGACACATCATTGCTTAGAATTTAGATTAGCCATTTTCGCCATTATTGCTGTTACAGTGGATCAGGCATAAGTGTCCTCCATTTAACAAACAGACAGTTAGAACATACAAATACTACCAGTTTCCTGAAAAGAATGAAGCTGCCTGGGACTGAACCTACGTTACCAAATACACTGTGTATCATCAGTGTCAAGTCAATTCTTCAACCAAAATGTAAAGTGAAGTTTATTCTGAAGAAATTAGTCCACTACCTATCTATTAAATAATTAAATAAATAAACCAACCTATTTGATGATTTCTCTTTTTTAAGGGAGACTCCCATCACAGTTAACTTTGATAAATAGATTATATACATCAATCAATTCAATCAATTTTATTTATAAAGCCCAATATCACAAATCACAAGCCCTTTTTACATAGGAATTGTGCAAATTTGCAGGAAAGCCCAAGCAGTCTTCTTTCCACATTGGCGGTATGAAAACAAAATCGGGGAGTGTGGCAAAATGCTGCCTGCCTACTTTTGTTTATACAGAATGTGCCTTTTTTGGGACAATGGGGGGCATGAGCAAGTAACAAAATGTGTAGCTCAGCATGTGACGTAAACAGTGACGTACCGAGGAAAGCCGCGGCTGGTCAGTCCTTCGGCGATTCTCGTTCATCGGCCCGTCCTTCACGGTTCCCGTCATCTGACAGTTAATGGCCTCCTCGTTAGCAAGGGCAAGGAGGGCGCGCAATTCTTTATCTCCCCAGTTGCTCATCTTCTGCTTTGCGTCTCCTTAGTGTTGCTAGATACTCATTCCTGCTATCAGCTGTTTCCTGGTTTGAAGTCCATGCCAGTGGGACGAACGTGCGGCGTCATCAACAGCCCCTCCCACAAGTCATCAACAGACCCTCCCGAGGCGGAAAGCCACCTCTGTTTAGACCAAAACCATTCCACCAATATGACTACCCTACGAGGCGGAAAATTGGGCACCTCAGATCAACTCGCCAACCCGGTTCTGTGTGTCTAAATGCTCGCAGCTTGCCGGCAAATCGGCCCAACATTCGAGGAAAATCTGGCAGTGTAAAAGGGGCTACTGTGTACTGTTAAACATTAATGGCGACTGAGCACATATTAGACTAACATGAAAGTATGACTTTTCTCATCTGTGTCTCACGCCAGAAGCCACTGACCAAGCACCAGTTTTCAACAGCTTTGGAGTGAGACCAGGTTGACCTGTCAGCCAAAAAAACATTGGAATATATAGGTGAGTGTGCCCACTTCCTTCTCAGTAACTTACCCATTTACCTTGTAGTGCACCCACCTCATCAACTACCACTACACCACTGAATGTCCCATAATAAAGAGCACAGAGTACTCTTTCATAGTCACAATGTGTTTTTATTAAAAAATCAACAAAGACAACCAAAGTAAATCTTTAATTACATTTTTAATGTTGGACTCTCGAGGTTGCTGTTAATGTACAAAAAGAAATACATTGTCAGTAAATAATTTATACCCATAAATCAGTCATTCAGGATATCTTACATAAATGGCACAAAAATGACTACATTCATGACAGTAAAGTGTCACATCACTTATCCCTCTCCAAGTAGGACATCTTGTAATTGCCTGAATTGAATATTCATGGCCCGGCTACCAGCCCTACTCCACTTTCCCTTTCTCTCTACAAATAATCAAAAATACCATTTCATCTCCCCCAATCAGCCCCAGGTCATGTGCTGACGATGAGATGGAAAACACAGCGTGTCGTTAAGCTGCCAGCTAATCAGCGCTGGCTAGTAATCCCCCCCACTTTCCGTCATGTCTTCCAAACAGGCCCCTTCCCTCCCTACCTCCTCCACCTCCACCTCCATTGCTGCTGCCGCTGCTGCTGCACTGCTTCTGTAGTCAGCCTGTGAGATGGATGGCACAGCCCTAATCACCCCCTGCAGTGCACTGTCAGCATGGCTGCAGGCCGCTCTTAACATTTACACCACATGATCACACTCGCACACACAATAAACACAAGCCAATAAGTGAGAAAATCAACTCTCACTCCTCTCCCTCACTCTCCTCTCATCCTTCCAGCTCCCTTGGCTCCCTCCCTCCACCCCACCCCTCTGCCCTGCCCAAGGCCCACCACACACCACCACTTCTCTCGCTGTCACCTTGGATGGATTCAGTGGGATGCGGCTATGTCCTGCGGGCTGAGGGAGATAGTACTCCTCCCTCTCTTCCTCCGCCTCCTCACACAGCGCCTTCCTGCCGTTATCTCCAGGCTGGAGTCTCATCAGCCTGCACAGTAGCTCTGGCTTCCAGCTGTCTCACCACCAGCTCCGACAGGGGAGGAGGCTGCCAGAGGAGCCGGGAGGGAGGCCGCTTCTATATCAGCATCCTCTCATGTGGTCGGCTTCAAGGTTCCTCTCAGGCAAGCTTTCAGTCAAGTCTACACTGAGGCGTACACACTCTCTCACACACACACACACACACACACACACACACACACA
>JAPZEB010000005.1:29228315-29242833 GCA_029783705.1 Chaetodon striatus
ATGAAATAAATCAATTCAAGCTAAAATTTAAGAGTCTATAATTAGGCTATACTAAGCCTCATCTATTTATACCAGAGGTTTTCTTGAAATGAAGTTAATACCTTTTAGAAAAATGTCACCTCTGGGTGGGGAATGAAACTCCCCCTGCTTCCCTGATTTGTATTTCTATAGCTCACAGCATGTTCATTTACATGTTAAAGCCTCCCCTAGAATTAGGGGAAGGGAGGGTCATGGGGGGACAACTGCCAAGCAAGGCCAATGACAATTTACGACAGTTTCCGGCAGTTTTCTGTGTTGCCTGCAAATTGCCGCACGCAGCCGTAAACCTGAAATTCCATGACAATCTACAGCGCCGCATACTGACGGAAATCCCACTTTTCATGCAGTGCAGTGTATGTGTGATATTTTGGTTTCCCAGAAGTCTTCTTCCGTGATTGGTTGCACTACAAGACCCTCTAAGAAGTCAAATGATCATTTTTTTCTGGTAAGTATGTTTTGTTTTAATAGTTTTAAGCCTGTTCTTAATGAGTGAAAAATAGCATTAGCATTATCACAGTTAACCATAACTGTTGATGCACATTGCTAACAAAACTAACAGTTGGTATTAGGCTTATCTCCACTTTATCTTCTGTCTCCATTTTCCAGAATTTCAGTTGATAAGAAAACAAGCTAATTAGATATGGATAATAACCACCGGTGCTGATCAATAACTGGCACCAAACTAAAAAGCAGGGCACGCTTGGCACAGGGAACAGCAGTTGAACTTTGTCACTTTGTCACGTGACAAAGTTCAACTGTCTTGACAGTTACACACAATAAAGAAAGCTTAAAAACCCATTGCCATCAGTCTGCAACTTGGGATATTTACTAAACCTAATGCAAATTACCATCAGGGGTGCTGTGAATAGATAATACAATTCTAATGGACCTACTTAATATGTATTTAATTGTCTCCTTTGATTATATCACGCCGGACTGGATTTGCTATGAGCCATTAACATTAAGGAAAAATACTAATTCAAGCTGGAGGACACCGAGGAAAGAGAAAGGTAGAATGGTGTGAAGAATAACAAGCTCTTCTGTCGTGTACTGTTGTAGTGCTGAACAGACAGCTCCTCTCAAGTGACCTTATGTGTATCTTTTAATTTGCTTCAATATCCTTTACTGTCGTCACCAAAGTTTTTCCATCGTCTGAACTATTACTGAAGGCAGACCAAAGTTGCCTCATCTCTCTCTCTGTCTCTCCTTGGCTATACTGTCTCTCCCTGTGTGTCTGAGTATCATTTGCAGTTGTTGTGTTAGTTTTACACAAATCTGTAAAATGTTGATGGCCTGTAAAATGTTTTTATGGTGTGTTCCTACAAAACATCAGGCATTTTTGGACTTAACACTTCTGGGAAGAGACTGCCCACTGGGGAGCTCCCCAGAGAGCTACATAGCTAAAATACCTAGAGCTCTTTTTCATTCACACTGAATGAACAATGAACTGATGTACTGTAAGCTTGATGGCAGTTGGTATGGTAACATCACTTTGGCTTTCACAATTCAAAATCACATTGTATTCCCACTGTCAAATATATGTCCATTTATTTGTCTTTTCTTCCATTTTTTTTTTCAGTACGAGCTGAATAGGTGGTAAGAAAGTCCCTCAAAATTACTTACTTTGCAGATAAACAAAAAGGGTGTTTTCAGAACTAGCTTCTTAAGATTATGAAAGTTTTACTGGTTGGAAAACACCTATTCTCCACCAACATATGGAATTTGTAATCCTTACAAACCCTATTCCTGTCAATTATAGCATGGTGACATTTTTTTATGAATGTGCTTATGCAACTCAAAGCACTTTGTGAAGTTTGAAGAACCTGGTGGTTTGGTTTAATATTTGCTTAATATACTCCACTACCCCAGCTTACTTTGTATGACTTTTTGGAATCCCTGCCATCAAATAAATACAGAAATTAAAGCTGCAAGCAGCACTGAGCGGGATCTCGCACTCTCGCCCGGCCCTCATTACATGACATAAGACTTGATCCAATTCACAGTGTGATGCTTGATGTGTGGCTGTCAATCAAAAGCAATGGTCCTCATAGCAACACAAAATGGAGGCCACCACACAACTGCAAAGCACAGTGACACAGCATTTTCTTCAGCCTGTGCCCAAAAACCCATACGTCGAACACATGCCTCTCGTGAGCACACCGTTTGAGATATGAATGAAACAAATACATTGTGACAACCAGGAGACGTTGGGGATTGTACAGATAGAGTCTTCCACGTAAATGCAGAAATGTGGAGAAGAGAGCGAGTTAAAAATGAAGGCAGTTCAGCTTTTCTACCAAGATCAGCAGGCATAAATTGTATTGGAGTGAATGGAGGACATGAAGGGTCCACATGTCATAGGGAGGCTCACAGTTCAAATTCTGTTTATCTCTGTATTAAAAATAGACCATTGTGTGAAAGAGGACAGAGAGGAAATCTCTACTACTTTTGAGAAAATGGTGTGTCCAGCTCAAAGTATGTGCCCGTAAGGGCAATTTCAAAATGTTTTTTGCACAGTTTTCACAGCAGCTCCACACTCTAGCTGATGACATCACCCACTGTAGCTGCCAACATTCAGTCTAATAGACACCCATTATAAACTCAAAATGTCTCAAGATTCGCTCATGGTACTTAAACAGGCACTGATCAAACACTGTAAAAGATATAAAAAAGATGGAGACATGGTTGAATAGATGAGACCTGTGGCAACATTTAACAGTTTGAATGGAGTCTGTAGCAGAAAGTGTGGAGAAGTTGTAGAGTTGAGAAAAACCCCAATTATAGCTTCCTTTCATTTCCTATGGGACATGTTTCGAAGATTTCCAGGATTTGTGTGCATCGTCAACTTTGAGAGCTTATAAAATCCAAACCATTTGAGTAATGAAAAAGTTATACAGAACTTTTGTTCAGCAGGGTGTGAACTGTCACCTGTGCAATGTTGAAGCCGATATGATAAACGGCCTCAGAGGAGATACTTTTGTGATGCGTTAAGCCCTTTGCACACTGAATCCGATTTTTCGGTTGTGTTTTTTAATGTGTCAGACGAAAAAAACATAATGCACAGCAACCTTACATACTGAGTCTGATGCGTTTTTTTTTTTTTGTTCGTTTGTTTTTGCTCTATGTGTTGCAAAAATTTGTAATACGAGACAAAATGAAAACACACATTTCGTCTTCTGCTTCTTCCCTTGGAGTTATATGTCTGTCATCACTGTCTCTCACCATGTCTCGCATTTGGCACTGCAGCTGCATACAGGAGCTGAGCTGTCCTCCCCCTCTGTCTCTACACTGTCTCTCTCTGCCCCACATCCTCTTTGTCGTCATCGTCCACCTGAATGTTACTATCTGACCTGTTGAGCGTGAGCTATCTGAGTTATGAAATGATTCTTTGTGCCCCATTTTTTTTGTCTTGTCATGGATGTGTCCCACTGCCACATTGTCTTCACTGATTCTTGGTCAAACTGCTCTCTAAAAGCTTCTGATGGATGCCAAAAAAGCAGAAACTTAAAACTGTTCTGAAAACTTTAATGACGAATGAAAGTTTTGGAGTCAGTGAGCAAACGTGGTCGACAAAACATGAGGTCAAATTTATTTTTAGACATGCAATAATTCTGTTTGGAAAAAAAATAAAAAAGGACACAGTGTGCAAAGGCCTTTCCCCCCAATACTGTTACTTTTAAAGGACTCTGAACACTAGTCTCCTGGGGGAAAGTCCTGTGTTCTGTGACCCACAAACTACTTTCTTCTTTACCTCCTCCCTCTTTGTTTGTGGTGTACTTCTTTTCGAGTATGAACAGTACATGAAATCAGCCTGCCCCCCTAAGGGTATTTGCAAATGCAGATTAGCTGGATACAAACACAAAATGCAGGAGATAAAGTTGCTTGTAATTTTATTCACACAGTATGAATGACTTCCCTAACACAGGTGTAGAGAGATTATACTGCAGTTTTTACAGTTTAGAATTAAGTTTCTGGTATATGCTGATGTTAGCAGAATGCTTTAGTATGAAAGAACCATATTCTATTTACGATGTTGATGTTTGTAGTCTATTTAATATCTGTTTTCAGGGTAATCTTGGGCAAATCCTGTTAAATCATGTAAAAATTGATCTTTTTCCACAATCTGCATTAAAACAGATGATCCTCAGTAAGACCTTACCAGGGTGTGTAAACATATTACTGTAATCGCAACATCTCAGTGTTGGCAGCTTAGGTTTGCTGTGTATTTCAGGTTGTGGTGCACAAATATAAAAAAAGTGTCCTGTCATAAAAGCAACAGAAGTTGTGAATGACAAAATTCAGCAGTTTGTCCCTTTAAGTTACACTGGTGATGTCATGTAGAAGTGGGCCCTACTGTAATAGGGAAAACCTGCCAAGTCATTTTAGAAAGCCACAGCTTTGAAAAGATTAAGAGGATTAAAAACGGAACACAGTTTTGTCCAAACAGCAAAGCTTCAAATGGACAACCCTGTTCTAACAGTGTTTGGACAATGTCCCTTGGGCCAGAAACAGCACTGCTGTCTTTCCGCTTTCAAACGAGCAACACAGGCTTTTTAAATTTCCTCAGACTCATCTCCAAGCTGCCACGCTTTGTTGTTGATCTGACTCAAAATGCAGCACCTAGCGGCTGTGTTTGTCATCCTGCGCTTAAAACCACAGCCAGACACATCCAGGCTTCACCACGCTGCTCTGGGGCTGATTTTAAAAGGCCTTCAAGGGCTGAGCTAAGCATCAAGGTAAAGATTCATTTAGAGCATTTAGTGACCCTACTGCTTTATGAACGCTGCTTCCTGATCCTGAGGTAAATACTGTAAATCCTGCAATGTGCATTTGACTGTTTCTGAATACAAATGATAAATACAGTGTTTTTGTGCGTATGAGCTTCATGCAGTATTCATTTCGCACAGATGTGTCTGCACTTAACACGACAGAAGCTTCATGGAATCTATCACCATAGTGACATGGCAGACGTTTTCCTCATGTTGTTGCCATGACAACCTTTCAGATACAGAGCATTTATTTATGTGCCAAAAGAGAGGAAAGGCCTCCCCAGGACTACTGACTCTATCAGGGAGCTTTAATGTAAATCTCGATACACGCAAGGTCAATATGGCTCACATAAAAACACGTGAACACACTGATGGACATACAAAAGCATGCATATGTGCTGTACTTATACACCTGAAAATAAAGATTTATTCAACACATACTTTTCACAGCGCTCCAGCTTCATTAGGATCACCTCCTCCCTTCTTTCCTCCTTTTCTTTTTCTTTCTGTACCTAACAACTCCTATCTGCTGCCATCCGCTGTGGCTAATTGAAGCGTTTGCGTTAAAAGACCTGGGGAAGGTTGTGAGGGGCCCTCTTTAATGAAGTCTGATCTCATTAAAAGATACAGCTGCCAATGTGAGCGCTGAGGAAAAACACAGCGGGACAAAGGAGGAGAGGCCAGTGAGAGCATCAGCAGGTTGTTCTCCACATAATGAAACGCCATCATTAACAATGCGCCAATCACAAGATTAATATGCGTGGAATGGGCATGCCCATTCAGATCTGCATTCTTTAGGGGTCTGGTTTGTTGGTGCGCTCATGAAGGCTGCTGTCAATGTTTCGATGATGTTTTGATGGAAACAGAAGAGCATGAAGCCTTCAGAACCCCTAGTGACTGTCATGTTGGTATAAGCTTGATTTCCACTGGTGATGGAGGAATATGCCCTCCTCACTTTTCATAATGTTGATTAAAATGTTAATTCATCAGTGTCAGGTATTGATGAGCACTCACAGCAGTTAGCTATCAACACAAACAATGTTTTGCCCCAAACGAGACCTCTCAGGCTACATAAAGGCCTGTCATTGGTGGAGGGTGTTGGGGTCATACATGGCCTAACAAGAAGATCTGCAGGTCGTTTATTTGGTCTTTAAATGACCCCCCCCACCCGAAATAATTCTGGACATTGTTTTCCAATATTTATTTCTAATATTTTCTAATCTTTTTTATTTATCATTTGTATATTTATATTGCAATTTTTCTATTCTAGCCTGTATTTTATACTTAACTGTTGCAGTACTTTGCCTTTTTATTTCCTCTTAATGTGCTTATTGTATGCACCAAACACCATGGCAATGTTCTCATAAGTGAAAACCTGATTCTGATTCTAACTGCTACAACCATGTGGCAGATAAGTAGCGTTGGCTGAGACCGTTAGCTTGATGCTAACACACAATGGGAATTATCATTAACGGGCTGACGGAAATTATCATAATGCTCTAGTTACTTCTTACTTTTGGGTTTCTCGTACAAAACACTGTAATCCACAGTTTGGTCACTCATGGAAACAGCTTGCACTCAAAACTTTTACTTTATTACACTACATTAACATAAAAAAAATCTGAGTACACCAAACACAAAATGAATGTGTCACAGGAATTTTATATCTGTTTAGCAAAACTTTCTGTCTTTATTTCATTTGTACATCAAAACATTGAGTACATATTTTTACAACCATTGTTTTTTTTTTTTATTTCATTGAACTTTAAAAAAAATATGTTAAGTGCAAAATGATAGTGTTTTTATTGGCCTTTAACTAATAAGTTGAAATCAGCTTTAAAAATTTTAGTCAAATTAACTCAAAAATCAAAACTTGTCGACATAATGCAAAAAAATTATGTCAAGCTCACAAAGGAACGAACGTAAAGTTTTTATGTTATTTTGATAATGCTGACTTTACCTTAAAATGTTGTGATAAAAGTATACAATATTGACAGTGAAAATGAAAGCCAGCCCCTGATTTGCTATACTTGGCATTTCGCCTTGCCGTTCGGTGCTGTGTCCACAGTGTTGTTGGCGTCCTCTTGGATGCATGCTGCCTACAGTCTGGAAGTGAGTCTTGACCTCACCTGCATAGTATAACCCTTTAAGTAAAGGATCTGTGGGTTGTTTTCTGCCACTGCTATTTTTTTCCAGTGATTTCAATTTATGAACGCTGTGACATAGATGTAAAATGTGAAAAAAAAAGAAAAAAAAGTTATCACTTTTCTGCTCTTTTCTGCTCCTCCCAAGCTAAATATTCTATTCAGGGCATGTGTGCTTTCACAGATCAAAAAAACATGATATCAAACTGGGATCTTGCCGTATCTCTCAGAAGCTTGGCCTTGGTAGCTTTTTTCCCCCCAAAGTGTACGAATATATACATCTATCAGAAACCTGCCTTTTACACTATATGCAGTCTGAGAAGCATACAGAGTTTGGCTGGTGAAGACATGTTCAGCTATATTTGTTCAGGGTCAATGTGAAGTTAATTACTTGTGTCAAAGATAATCTGGGACATTATCCAAAATAGCATCCCAACAGCATGATAAGCAGGACTCAAAAGACAGCCTGTGAACTCAATCAACAAATCAACCAGGAATAATGGAAGGAAAAGAGAATAAGAGAACAAATAAGACAGAAAAAGGAGCGGATGACAGAGAAACCCTGACATATACACATTATCCGATCAGTGTGGACAGAGGTAAGGGTTTCCGTCTGGTGGCAAAGTGGCCATGTGTTTTAAATCCTTCCTCCATGTCTGGGACAAAGCCTGTCACCACCAACACTACCTCCCTATCGTTGTTTGACCAAACACTTGCACATTCCATCCTTCACATGTCAACAGGCTGACACTTGATCCTAATTGGCCACTACTGCAGCGAGGGTGTCTAGTCTCCCAGGCAGCAACGTTTCAGTTCTGGCTGTGAAACCTGAGCTCGCCCACAGGGTCATTTCTCCTTGGGTGGGGAATCAAAAACTGACAAACACAAACAAGAGTTCCAGTTATGGCCCAGGCCATCAGGCATCATGGCCCTATGGCGGGCACATCAAACAGGATCCCTGCTCTGGTTGGAGCAGACCCCATTCCTGACAGGTCATGGGAGAAGCTCACTCCACTTCATCACATGCACCCACATTCCAGCCTGTCAACGAATTGAGTGAACGGGGATAAGTTTGTGTTCCCACATAAATGCTCACACTCACAGGACAAAGCTGTGTAAATACTAACAGGCTTACCTTATTCCTGATAATCTGTTGATAGTGATAATAAATGACCTGAGATAAACAAGTGAGCTCTGGGTCTTTGACGGGTAGGTGTTAAAAGGCACCAGCACCAAATACGTATTGACAACAGAACAGTGTTTAACACAAGTTGTCAACCTATTTTCTGAGGCCACCTACAAGCTTAAGTTTTAAGCTACACTGGAAATTTGGCCAGGGCCATATATGTCAGCCAACATCAGTTTATTACAGATATTAGTATTAGTGACTGATTCATAGCTATTTGATTTTTTTAAACTGCCAAATATCAATATCAAGCTATCATTTATTTATTTATTAAATCATTTCTTTGCCACGTGGAATTATACAACGTAGAACTCCAGTGAAATGTGATTCTATTAGTTCCTTTATCTTGTCCACTGTAAATTAATCCCTTGTTTTTGCATCATCTTAACACTGTTTGCTGCTGCTTTATAATTGTCCATGTGTCTGTAATCCATGGTTTTTTGGTTGTGGAATGATAACCGTCCAGTGCTCTGCAGCTGGCTCTGAATGGCATATTGCAGTGATCTACAGCAGGAACAGCACAACACCTCACATTCCCACCATCACACCAGTCCATAGTCAGCATAAAGCACACGCCTCCTCCCCTTCTCTGGAGTCCTCTGCTCTGTCCGACTGGCATATAGATAGTCACCTGGTTAAGTGATGCTGTCCAGGATTTACACTGTTTTTGTGAATCTAACGATATTACAGTTACTGATATCCTGCTGGAAACTGATGCAGCATGGAGGCATGTGGTGGATTGGGAGGTAGAACACAATCCCCATCTCATTCAATCAACACAGAAAACATTTTCAGAAAGTATCCAGTAAGGTAAAGATCTGCAGCACACTGCAGGCACACTCTCAGGGAAGACTGACTTGACTTCATACTCTGCAGTCTGCCCCTCTGTTCTTAGCCTTTTACCTGACCCATTCCTGTTAACCTGTGGACTCTCTGCTCTTTCTGTTTGGACTGCTGCCTTTGATGTAAGCTTTTGTGTCGAAATTTCACCACTGAAGTCACTGAACAGCTCCTGTCTGTCTGCTTATCTGAATTTCGATCCCCTCGCTTCTCAGCTTCAACTTCTCATCCAAATATGGTCACTTCTGGCTCCAAAAAACCAAGATGACAACAGCTGAAATGCCGACTCAAGGCCTTAAAATGGCAGCCCACAAACCATTGGGTGATGTAACGGCAGTTATGTCCATTATTATATACAGTTTACAGTTCAAACTGGACCCTGGAGGTGCCACAGAGTGCACCTATTTTACATGGAGTGTGGCACGCTTCCTCTCAGTTCCTGTTAACTAATTGGGTTACTTGAGCTCTGTGGCTTGCCCATGATCTGCAGCAATAGTAATGGGTAGTATAAAGGATATATTATATATGATATAAATTACTTGATTCTTATGAATTATAAAATATGTATCCCATGATTATGTAATAGGTTGTAAATGCTATATGTTGAGTTTCTATTTAGAAAACAAAACACCCCCTTATTATGTAACACTGTAAAAAACTAACAGAATTGAGTTGAATGCAACGTGGAGTTACACCACCAGGTCAGTAGGTGGGCTTGCTCGCTCCTGTGGATCAGGCTCAGTATTTTCTTTTCAGTCCCTACTAAGCACAAATCAGAAATAAAATGGCGCTGGGTAGATTAAGATATTTATCCATTGTGTGTCTCTTCACTGACCCACAGGTACAGTTTATGCTCACGCAAAGGTGAATGAATAAGAAACTGTTTTTCTGTGTTTTAGGGTGACTGTGACGGATATTTAATTACAGTTAATTGTGTGTATCTGCTGAGAGTTATAAACACAACACAACACAACATGTTAGTTCACCTGCTTCATGCAGTAAAGCACGGTTGTAATGTAATCCTGTAGATCTCATAGCAGTGATCTGAGATGTTTTAATGTGTTTTCATGTTGCTAAAATTGTGTTATCACTTCATCAGTGTCTACAGATGAGTTCAGTATAAGCTCTTGTTGAGAGTAACTTTTATATTGTTTATATTGTTGTTAAGCTGCTGCCACCATCATGTTGTGCATTTGGCCAACAATATATGAGCATATTTTGAAAAGCAGAGTTGAATAGATAAGTTTAGCAGAAAGGTCTTGATGCAGTCATATCCAAATATTTTGTTTTATTATAAATGTGGTATTGTTTCAGTAATGTGACACATTTAATTATTTTTTCTAATTACTAATATTTTATTTACATTTATTTTGCAATTGTTTACATTTTATTTTGCACATAATTCACTTGACACATGTGACTGCATGTGATGCAGTTGTGGATCAGTGTTGAAACATGTATTTCCACTGTTTTGGGAGTGATGTTGAGAGTGAAGTGGATAAAATTGTTTTTGATATTGTCAGAAATAAAATGGTGCTGGCTTGACTGAGATGTTAATCCACCGTGTGTCTCCTCATTGATCCACAGCCAGTGCACCACTGATCCACAGTACTATTCACTATTGTATCACATGCTGCTGGCACAGATACCCCTTGGTCTGGCACCGGTTACACTTACTTATTCCACTTATTGGTCAGTTGTGTCAAAATAAGGAGCAAGAGAGACAAGCAGAGAGCACTACATGTGATCAGAACAGACCAGAGAAGCAGAATCGCTGCTGACTGGTGCTGAGAAATGCCCCTCTGGTGTGACTGGCCAGGCGAATGCTTGCGGGACATTCTGCTTCCATGTTCAGTATGAAACTGGTGTTAGTGATGTCTAACAAATATTGACAGGTTGAAAAAGTTAACATTAATAGATTCTGTAACTCCTACTATTATTCTTTGTTTTGCCTCGATTTGGTGGATAAGTGTGGTCTAAATTTTGGAACTACAGTTCCCGTAGTTTGGTGGACGTAAATAACAAGTATAATGTCGCCATGGAGCCTTTAAGTTATATGTGGGCTGCAACTTTTTAGCCTTTAAATGGTGCCCACTGGCTGTAATCTCAACAAATAAAGTATGCTCTTGTTTGCAATGTACCCAAAGATGTACAAACAACAATTACTGCATTACTTTAATACCGAGGCAACTTACAAATGTGATGATTCTTTGACGCGTTCTCAACCCAACATGCTTTGTCAGTGGACATTCACGTTTAAATATAATGCCCTAGGTACCTTCCTACATCTGTTGTTAACATTTTGGGACACTGTCAATTTATGCTTGTTACATGCATGCATTGTGTCTTTTCAAAAATTACTTCAGTTTTCACAGGACATGTACAGGTTCTGCTCAATAGATGCGTACAGTCTTTGTCATAATACACTTGCAGCATTGGTAAAACACCTCATTTTTATGTTTATCTCCTTACGCCAAATAAGCACATGGGTAGGTTTAAAAAAAAATAATAATCATGGTTTGGCTCAAAATTCACACAGGAAGCAAACAACGAGCCAAAGTCCAGTGGAAGTCCAGGCTTTGTTGGACCCATCAAAGCCTGGAAAGGGGCCTTTCTGTATCAGTGTATGACACCGAAATCACTGACAAAGCAATGTTATTTGATGAGTTTGGAATGCAAAGAAACTGCATTCTCAATTTCTGAAGGTGTAAGGACCATCTTTTTTTCTTATAAAGCAGATAGTGAAGAGAAAATGTAAGGCACCCACAATCTCAACTTTTGAGTCCATTGAGTTAGGACTCCAAAAGTGAGTACGACTTATGACTCAAATTCACCTTACACTGTATCTTTCCTCGATGTCATCTCTCTCTGCACCTCCCTTTAAATTCTCCCTGGTGCCTCCTCACAGTTTGGAAACCTCTGGGAGTATATAGATTATACAGTGTGTAGGTATTCTAACTTCCTTTTCTCACATTTTCTTTCCCATTTGTTTTCTTTTCCTGCTTCCTTGACTTATTCTCTCTTATAACAGGAGCCCCAGGACAAGGGAGATACTAGGCTTCATGAAGTTGTCCCACCCTGAAGTGAAACACATGCAGCTGTGTCATGTGTAGCACACATCCAATGTGCCATACAGACAGAAGAAAGGCATTTTCACACTAACAATTCCCAATACAGTACTCAGAGTTTTGACGCCAGCATGCAGTGAGCTAATGTGATAAAATTCCTTTTTGGGAGTGTTGATGAGTGAGGCAAATCTTTGTTGCACACCTTTTGGTCTCTGGTATTAAAACGGCATGATATGTCAGGTGTATCTTAAATACAGTGAATCCTGTACAGGTAACTATATATCTCACAATGTTTTAAGTGAAAATGACCAGTTCTCCATTGAATTATAGGCATGTAACAGTTCAACTGGCCAATTCAACTGTCCTGTTTCTTCAAAGTAAACTAACAGCATCAGACATAATAATGTGCAGTAGTCAGAGCATAATTCACAGTGTAACAGGACCTCTTTGTTGAGGACCAGAGCAGAATAGTAAGTGGTAAGTGGTACCACAGGAAGTGCTACTGACCTTGTGGTGACCTACAATAATGTGGGAGCAAATTGCCATGTATTACAGGTGGCAGCTGGTAATTTACAACTCACAGAAAAACAGGTTGGATCTGGACATAAACAGAGGTTGTGGGATTTGCCATTAAGGACAAGATGCCTAACAGCATCCAAAGAGCTGCTCAGTCTGTACCCAGGAGCAAACACACGGTTATCATCAACCAAATTGTCCAAATAATTATACTTCTTGTCTCTCAGGTTGGAGAAAGTTTATACCATGTACTACAGGACAGGGATAAAATACAGTCTTCCTCTGTTTTGATTTTCTTTTGATTTTTCTTGTTTACCCAGGAATCTGCTGAGCACAGATGCTACCTCTCAGCACCCAGCTTTGTATGCCATCATCCACATCCATTCAGTGTTGCTGGGTGGGGGCTTGAGCTGATCCCAGCTGACAATGGACAAGAGGTGGGGTACACCCTGGAGAGGGGCTGACAAACAGCCATTCACACTCACATTCACACCTATAGGCAACAACCTAATGTCGTTGCATGTCTTGGCACTGTGGGAGGAAGCCAGGGACCCTGCAGAAAAGCCATGCTAACATGGGGAAAACATGCAAACTTCACATAGAGGGGCTCAAGCTGGCCAGTTGCTAATGGTCTTAATAGATTGCTCCATGAATGAGTCCAAAACCTGGAAATAAGTTAGGATTTTACCACTCATGGTTCCCTTGTCTTAAATCTGTGTTGTTGTGTTTTTAATGGGTTTTTGGTTAGATGCCTAGAATAAGGTCTATGGTTAACAAAAGCTTAAGAGACTTTCTACGTTTTCTTCTCTGACATAAAATGTGTCAGTGAATACCAGGGGCGTAGTGGGCGTAGCTGACGCAGGGCACGCAGGGTATATGTCCCCTGCAGCTGCTGTATCTGTCCCCTATGACACCCATGCTTTTCTATACGATAAATCAAGTTTGACAGTCGTTCATTTCATTTTAACAAGTCAAAGCTTGTATGTCCAAGTTTTCCTGGATGCACCATGAGTGGGTGGGCAAGGTGAGGACTTGCTGCTTCTTTTGTCATCACAGCAGAGAGGCACACTCCCTCTGTTGCCGCTTTGAGTGCCGAGCAGGAAGGATATACTGTATTTTTAAACAAGAATGTACAGCAAACAAGCCAGCAAGAGGCAGAAAACCCTGCACTCATGCTTTATATCAAACTATGTAAAAAAATGTTTAATTAAATTAACTTCAAAATAAATTAAGCGGTTTTTGATAACAGCTGATGTTAAAAGATCACCTCTTTTCCTAGTCATCAGGTGTTCTTGGGTATTTGGTTTGGGTCCTCTATGGAGAAGTGCGATTGAAAAGGAGAGAATATTTCAATAAATCATTTAAAGAAATTGTCGTAGTCCAGAACAATCTGTCCCCCTCAGTTCTAAAATAATGTCTGGGCCCTTGGTAAATACCACACTTGTGAGTTTTGAAGCTTTTATGAGTCTGCAAAAGGGTGGCTGCTAACAAGTGGCTAAATGAGACTACAGGACGTCATCACGCTGAACACTGCTTTACAGTCCTGTTGTGGTGGTGAAATTTAAATTATGGGCTGCATCTAGGTTTCAAAAATTGTAAAAGCGATGTTGGTTGTGAAGATCATCTTGCTGAATAAACCGTGTGAGTATAAATGTTTGTTTACCACAGAGCTTATTTTCTACAATAATCCAAAATCCAGTGGAAAACGTTTTTGACTGAGTGACTTTTTGATGAGGGAATCAGGGTGACACTAACTTCCGTGTCGGCCAGGGGCGGGGGAAGGCTGAATTTCCCCTAAAATTTCATAGCAGAAATGGTCAAATATGCACTATTGAATTTACATTAAAATAAGAATTTACATTGCATTAAACGTGCGCTAGGATGCGTTTAACATCATGACTATGATGTTCAAACATCAGCTGTTTATCACCAGTTTTCAAACGCGACCTCCCTGTC
>JAPZEB010000005.1:29265983-29281326 GCA_029783705.1 Chaetodon striatus
GAAACAACACGACCCTCATCCATTTAAAATAACATGAGATCTTCTGAGGTCATTTTGGTGAAAGTAACACAAAAGTAGTGTAATGAGTAACTTATTAGTCTGCACAGAGAGTAATATTGTAAAGTAACCTATTTCTTTGAAATAAAAGTAACTAGTAATATAAAATAACTAAAATGACTTATTTTGAGAGTAACTTGCCCAACACTTGCTCTTTAAACAGCCAACAGTAAATACAGTATTTGTCTATTACCCCCTAACCCCATGAATGGTCTGTCTAAAGTTTAATGCACATTTTGTTGTTCGATCTGACACACATCAATCAGTTTTAATTCAGTATTTAATCAATAGTCAATGTCAATTATTGCATTGCATCCTGTATTGGTCCAGAATTGTAACCAAACCATAACTGAAAGACTACATAGTCATTGTGGAGTCCCATTACCCCCTCATATTAGTCTGGACTGGTCACAGAGGTTGCTACTGCAAAGCAGAAAGTTTAATTTCGTGCATGCGCATATGATCGCATGTTCCCACGCAACACAGTTATCTTTTCCAAGCTTCAGTTTTTAAGCACTGTTGCCCATTGGCATTAAATAGTTGTATTTCACTCTCACTTTTGTCAGGCACAAAGTCACAGAACACAGCCAGGAAGTGACTGGCAAACAAACAAGGAAGATACAGTCAGACCCAGAGATTCACTGCCCAGCTAGGTTAGCAAGACAGACTGACAGGCCAGAGAGAGATGAACTGCAAGCTAACACATCTACTTAATGTTACTGTAATTTGCTGACATCAAACTTGAAGATGAGAGTTTATCTGATAGCTCTTCCCACTATTCTCTCGCATGGTGTTTTTTTTTTCCTCTTTTCGTGAGCAGAGGGATAGTTCTGTTTCTTCTTCTCTTTAAATTGCAAACATTGACATCCCCCTTTGACATGAGGAGGAAGCTGGGGCCACGCATAGTAAGTGTAGGGCCACCCAACTCTGTTTATAGGTGATTTCAAATGCTCTTGGAGGCCCTGTGCTGGCCACGGGGCCCAAAGCAGCCTCTCAGTTTACATTGGACCAGCTCTGGTGCACAACCTCGAGAACAAATTAAAGTTCACAAGTCTTGTGTACTCAGCATATTAACAGAGGCTGGCTAAGAACTTTGGCCCCTGCATATATGCAACCAGCCTCCCTGGTGAGAAACACTGAGGAAGTTGAAAGAATTCATCCATTATTCACAATGCAGCATTCTTGTGGCTGCATTGCAATATGGTATATTTAAGGTAAAGGCAGTAGTGACGTTGAGGTCTATAGTGAAGTTTCCATTAAGTTGTCAAGTGAATTTTAAATGCCAGTAAGGTGCATTAAACTAGTCTGCACAAAGTAGTTTGGTTAGTGTGGTGAGAGGTTGGTGGTGTAGTGCTAAGCTTCACGCATGGTTGTTATTCACCAGTAAACAAAGTAGACGTAGAGGTTACAGACCTGAAACAAACAAGTCACCTTAGCCATCTAATCCATCCATGAGAGGAAAATAGAAGGAGGTCTACAGGAATTTGTCTCAGTTGTGAAAGTTTTAAGTCCTCTTTCATGTCAAATAGTATTGGTAATGTTTCATGCTGTTCAGAAAGAAAGACAAATTGGGGATATCCGGGTAGCTGTCAGGTTAGGGGTGCATTTTTTGTTGTTGTTGTTGTTGTTTTCTGGAAACAGCTGATCAGTCATGCGAGTTAAATTTTCACTATGTTAGAACTTATTTGGAAAAAGGTAATGTAATATTTAGAACGAAGGCTCTTGCTGACAAAGGCAAAAACCACAGCAAGCAAGTGGAAACACATTTTTGAGGAAGTTATCGAATTTTGCCATTTCTGTACAGCCTGTCTGATACAATACTGCAAAATGCTCATAAAAATATGTTTGTGGAAACACAGCCTGTCATATATTTCTCACTATATGATGGTTAAAAACACTAACTGGGGCTGCCAAATAGTGTATGACATCAGCATCATCCATCCATCCAGAATGTATACCTGCTTATCCTGTGAAAGGTTGCTGATTAATGATGGACTCTAAACCTTCTCGCGTTAGTGACAATACTAACCACTTCAGCAGCCTGCAAACAAATCCAAACAATAAAGTATTAAAGAAGGTATGTGGCCTGCTTTATTTTTTTAAACTGCACGTAATAATTTTATTTCATTTTTGGTCATGTAGTGGCAGCCCAACAAGCTGTAAATACATCGCTGACACATTATCACCTCAATTATTAGATATGCCAAATGGCTAGCTAAAGTAACTTATACAAAGTCTTATACAGAGTCCTGGTTGTGGCCACTTGACAAATCTATGTCCACTAATCACTCTCCTTTCAGCTCTGTTTCGATTTCTAACAACTTCACCAATATAGGGTTTTTTAGTAGCTGTGTGCTCTGGTTTGTTCACTAGTCAGTCACTAACTTTGCTACTTGGTGATGGACAGGTAAAGTTTAGTGGGCTTTTAGAGCTTTATCACTGCCTGCTATGAAATAATGTTAATCAGGGTTGTGAAACATTAAATTCAAATGTGATGAGTGCTCGATGAAGCTGAGAGGAACTGCACAGTTGGGTGACAACATAGGCAAAATAATGGACAAAGCCACCATGACATTACCCATCGGTTTGTGGACTCCCGTTTTAAAGCCTTGAGTTTCTTGGGTCTTCTTGGATCCACTTTTGTCAGGCACAAAGTCACAGAACACAGCCAGGAAGTGACTGGTAAACAAACAAGGAAGATACAGTAAGACCCAGAGATTCACTGCCCAGCTAGGTTAGCAAGACAGACTTACAGGCCAGAGAGAGATGAACTGCAAGCTAACACATCTACTTAATGTTACTGTAATTTGTTGACATCAAACTTGAAGATGAGAGTTTATCTGATAGCTGTTCCCACTATTCTCTCGCATGGTGTTTTTTCAGAGCCAGAAGTGACCATATTTGAACCATGGGTGTATAAAAAGAACTGGATACAGCATTAATTCCTATGAAAATGATTCAACTGCTGTGTATGAAATTTCTCAGATGATCGTCACTGCTTCATTCTCTATGTAAGTCAATGGGAAAAAGTCTTTGGGAGTTGCAGGGCATCATGTGACGGACGCAGAGGGTGTAATTCTGCTGTTTGGCCACTCTGAAAATTGGCTTCAAAGCCCGGTGCACTTTCTGGGGGCCTGATTTGGATAGGAGAGTGGAGATAATGCTCGCTGTTAGCTTGGCATGGTGCACATGCAGCTATGGTTAACTGTGTTAACGCTAATACTTAATACTTAAGCTAGTTTTTGCTGGTGAAAAACAGCCTTAAAACCATTTAAACAAAATGTACTTTCCAGAAAAACTCAATAGCCTATCTGACTCCATAGAGGGTCTTTTGTCACAACCAAATGCTAGACTTTTTTAGGCAACCAAAACATTACAATTGACTTTCATTAACTGAAAAGACACTGAAATAGTGATAGCTACGGCAATGCCTGTACTCTATGAATCTGGGGTTACGCTATGGTTACGTTACTAAACCATCATTGTCACTGTGGCAGCAACTTGTCAACGGACAGTACCCACCTGTTAAAGCAGCGACACCCTTAATTATGCATAACTTTAAGCCTTAGTTACATGTGTTGCACACTTGGACAGAGCGTACTTCCAGGTGTGCATAAGGTTACAAGAATGCCTTTTATTCTCCCTGGTAACACAGAAGCACAAGCACATGAAGCAACGTGGTGGCGTGTTACAGGCTAGGGACACTGAACAACACGGGCATCTCCACGCATCAAAAACATCTATTTAACAACATACACTTGAAAACACACTGATAACATACACTACACATTCATACAACTCATAATTTAGCAGACTATAAGTGGCTATTTTGCGGTTTTCCACAGCAATGTATTACCAGGTAAAGCATTGTACACATTCCACATCGACTTTCACTTCCAAAACTCTGATGTAAATCTCATATTTACATTACTGAAAATATTTCACAATAATAAAAAAATAATACATAAGGTAGGGGGTGTCTAGTGTCCCTAAATATGTTGGCATTAATGTGGGCCCCACACATGTAAAGGGTGAGTAAGACTTTTTAAAAACTCATTCCCTGTACAGTACAGCTGTCATGAAGTACACTACAGAGACCAAAACTGTTTTTGTACTAGGTTTTAAACATGATTATTTCTGCCATCAAGTTGGGCATTTAAACATAGAGGTCTACAGAGACTGACTCACTCTTAGAATCAGTCTCAAGTGGCCGGTCTAGGAACTACAGTTTTTGGCACTTTATCGCCAGCTTCAATTTTTAGTCCTGGAGGTTGCCACTTGGATGATAATTGTCTGTGTGTTCACAGCAACAAGCAACACTTTTCATAATACAGTCATTTATTTTAATGTAAAACTCTTGATAGCAGCTTTAATAAATACATTATTTACACCACACGTCTCCCATGGAGCCACAGGTGATCGTATGTATTTAAGCGTTTTCCATCCATTACCCCTAACGGGTAGCAGTCCCTGTCTTTGAAACAAAACAAGGATTCAGTTGGCAATGTGTTTAGGATTGTCTGTCTGTAAATAAATCAGAGGAGAAGAGTGCAATGCTGTTTCCATGGCAATGGATAGCAGACTAAAGTCAGTCAAGTGACTGTTGGAGCAGACTTTCTGGGCAGCGCGACAATTACAGTGGCTGTCAGAGCATCAAAGGCCATTATAAAACTGTCTCTGTAACCCTTACAAGCAGAGGAGCAAAGGGAAGGGAGTTAGAGCAACTTTCTTCATTTGTCTCTAAGAACAGGTGGGAAAAGGTAGGAGGGAAAAGAAAGCACAGTTTCAATTTAACAGCTTTTTGTCCATCAAATTGTCTCTTTGCGCAAGCAGCATTAGTGTCTTTCATCTCAGGAACACAGCCTCAATACGAGGGTTTTATCATCTTTTCTTTGTTTCGCTATTAATTAGCAGACCTTTATCCTCATCCACTGAGGTTGGAAGAGCACAGTAGTCTATTAATTCAAACCTGACATTAATTCTTCCACTCGCTCCTGCCCTCAAAGCCACAGAATCCACTTCATTACTCACTTCTCACTTTGAGAAGCAGTAGGTACAGCATCGCTCCAGAGAGACCACAAATGCTACAGTATCTTCTCTAAAATATGGAGGGGGTTGACATGTTGCATAATCTATGAGTCTGGTATGTTCACATAAATTTAAGTAGTTTGGCTGTCAAATGAATTTCAACTTCCTTCATAAAAAATGTTACTGTGATCCTCTGTCACAATTAATTTTTTTATGAACTGTGGCTGTATTTTCAGGTGTAGCCTTTCATTTTATCTGATTGTCTGGAGGCCTCACACAGATTCTAATAACTGATGTGTAAGAGACCCCAGCAAAAGCAGGCCACAACAGAAGAACAATTTGACTAGTCACCTCTAGGCCCCAAGACGACAGGTAATTTCGCAGAGTATTTGCCAGATAAATCTGTGTTGTTTTACGGGAGCACATTATCAACAGACAATCTTCTCCTCGGTAAATTACAGCTTCCTATCGTTCTGTATCTGCATTCATCTGAGTGGGGTGAATTTTGGGTTGTGATAGGAGCATGTATAAGCTACCTTTCCTGCCGGAAGGCAATCATCTTTCTCAACTTTGTGAGCATGTTAAAGTACAACTGAAATGACATTTAGTCATTTTTGTTGTCAAAAATAATGTCTTTTTTTTTTTTTTTTTTGAAAGGACAAAGTATGTTGGGAAATATCAGAAAGAAGTTAAAAAACACTCCTAAAATGGTTTTAATTTCTGTATTTTATGTATAAGTTTTGAAGGCAGTGTGATTCTATAAAACTCTGACACTAACAGTCTATGAGAGTTTTATGTTTTAACTTTTATTCCAGAGGATATTTTTATGTTACAATCTGTTTCACCAACTCATTCTCATCACAGGTCACCAAATACAGACATTTGCTCATGCCTTCAGCGTGTGGTACGTACACCACAGGCACTTTTTGGCGTTTCTATGAGATGCACCATTTAAGATCTGTATGTGACACAAAGCTGTCTCCTGGGTGAAACACATTGTAAGAGGTGGTTAGTTGCAGTGTTGGGCAAGTCACTCCCAAAATGTTACATGAGACATGAAACAAGACTGGAGATCACATTCATCAAATCTTGGGATCCTGTGGCAAGAGAAGTTGCTCCAACCCTGGCCACAGGAAGAAAATGGACCTCAGCCGCTGCAGTGTCAGATGCAAAATCTGCCCTCCAGCACCGAGACATCGTGGGCCATGTCCAGCAAGGCAGAGGGGGATTTGGCTTTGAACAAGGTCTACCTGGCAAAACGCTAATCCCACAGAACACCTCTTCTACCACACTTGGTGTTAGAGGAGGTGCACCGGCAAGAGGAAGCTGATAGATGTGCCAGAGCAATTTCTCAGGGTAAGCAAGGCTGCTGGATGAGATGGGAATGGAGTTGAATGTGTTGAGCTTCATTATCAGAGCAACATTCGATGTTCTGCCTTCTCCTACCAACCTAAATCTCTGGATGGGAGAAGATCCAGCCTGTCCAATGTGCTCGGTGCCAGTCTCACCCAAGCATATCTTGGTAGGATGCAAGGCCAGCCTGACTCAGGGCAGATACACCTGGTGGCATAACCAAGTTCTAAGGTGCTTAGCAGCGGAGCTTGAGACCAAGAGAGTAGCCATTAACACCATGCCTCTCCATACCCAAGACAAGTTCCAACAGACCATATCGTTTGTCCAGGAGGGATGGAAACAAGCACCAAACTTCTTGCTTCCTCGTCCCAGACAACTACATGGAGCCAGAGACTGGGAAATGCATGTTAACTTGGACCATCGACTCATATTTCCACCTGAAATTGCAGCAACCAATCTACGACCAGATCTGGTCTTCTGGTCTAACTCCCCTCAGCATGCTTTCCTCACAGAGCTGACTGTCCCTTGGGAGGATGCCATGGGGGAGGCCTTTGAACGGAAAAAGCTTTGTTACACTGACCTGGTGGCTGAAGCTGCAGCAAGAGGCTGGAAGGCTGAGGTGCGGCCAGTCAAAGTAGGCTGCAAAAGGCTTTGTCGCCAGTTCCACCGCAAGGCTCCTTAAAGCCAAAGTGTGTAGGAATTTCTTCCATCAAACGTTGAAACCCTATATTGCATTCAAACAGATAGCGCACTCTAGCACCTCAGTATTTCAAACATGTATTGCAACTACGGTAGCCGCTGTGTACCAAAAAGCTATGATAACATTGACGAAACCATGTAATCCAATACTTCATGGAGTCTTCATTCAGGTGATGAGGTACGATATTTCGTAAATATTGCAAATTGCATTGCAACATTAGTGTGAGTGTGTCTAGGCAAAAAAGACTCGAGCAAGATAGTGAATTACATTACACTGGTTTGTGTGTGGGGGGGGGGTTTGGTACCACATAGCATTTAGCAACTTGCTAGTTACATTATTCATTCATATTTTGATGTGCGTGTATTGTTACAGATCTTCATCTGGTGATTCAGCGCCTGCAACGGTAGGGAGAGGGAGAGGGAGAGAGAGAGGACAAAGGGGCAGAGGATCGGTAGGAGCTAGGCATGGAGGAGGAGGAAGAGGAGGAGAGCAACAGTCAAGACCACAATGTCAGCGACCGGCACCAACAGGTGAAGCTAGCTGTAGGCTAATTTAGGCCGTAAAGCTTACATGTTGAGAAGAAAGCATTCAACTTCAGCATCCCTTTTAAAACCTTTCTCCTTCAGCAGCTCTTTCCACCTGGAAAGGCTACCTCGATGTTGACCCTCGTTTTTGAATTCTCCAGTCACATTGCTTTTTTGATTCCCTTTCGCGCTTTCTTGGCAACGAGGATTCTGTCTCCTGTGATGCTGCATATGCATGATTCTGCATTACGCCCAGAGAGTGGGACTTTGTTATGCTGCAGTAGTGCAGGCTTTCAAATTTCCCAGGGTAATAACGAAGCACCTCTTGCTCCTCTCCTTTGGTAGTGCTATATGTCCCTTGCCGGCAGATGTATTTTAAAAATGGTGGAACATTATGGAACCTCCCTCAAGCGACTTACCCGTCCAATGTACAAACAAATCCGAAATTCTCCTTTTACAGGAATAAGTCAGATTATTGGTGGAGGTAATAATACATCAATCATGGCATATTTATGAATGCAGACATCGATTTTTGCTAATAAATAACTGAAACGCTACACAATGTCCCTTTAAGGACTTTGGGATCAGTGGGCAGGCCCAGTGGAAAGCTCAAATCAAAGCTCGGGCCAGTATGGCAGAAAGAAGCAGTCACTTGCTGTGGATTAAGAGGAAGGATCTTGTCTGGGCCCCTAGGTGAAGGAGGAACAAACTTGTCGACACACACTCAGGTCTGATCAGGCCTGCCTCAACAGAAGATGTATTGTGATAAAGGGCCGAAACATCTGATGAAGTTGAGGTACACAACTGAGGATGTGTAAATGGTTAGTTCTCTCTGTGGTCACGGCCGAGAAAATTTCATACTCTGGCAAGAAGTGTGCTGAAACTGTAGGGATTGTAAGATCAAGTCCTAATTATGAATCTGAATATTACTAGTTGCCTTCATTTAAAAGTGATGTTACTTTACAATATTACTCTCTGTAGAGTAATCAGCTACTTATTACATTACTCTCGCATTACTTTCACCAAAATGACCTCAGAAATGGATGAGGCTCGTGTTGTTTCACAGCAGGTAATCAAAAAACAGAGGCTCCAGTTTACTACAGTTTATTTTAAATCCAGTGCTGCGCAGGCTGACCCATTCATGCATTCACATACAGTGGTTACCACTTTGTTTTGAAATCCTCTGCTTATATTAATAATAGCAGAGGGATATAGAATAATTAAATGACCTGGACCATTTAAAATAAATGAAAAGCCTTGGACACAAGGGAGGGTCAGGCAGAGGTTCAATGTCTAATAGTTATGAGATATAGATAAATACATGTGGGCCTATGACATAGAACACACTAAACAAGTACTGAGGTTAGCGCAGCAGATAGAATTGCATGTGAGGAAGTCACTGTGATGAGCACAAATTAATGCACTGGAGCTGGAAAACCCACGCGCTGGTTCCAGTCAGCGGCACCCCTCCATAATGTAGCCTAGTCTGTAATGACATGACAAGACACAACAACCTTAGGATGATTTTTTTTTTTTTTTTTTTTATGGCGCACTGGTGGAAGTGGAGTGATGGGGATTAGTGTGGATAAATAAAAAAAGAAAACAATGAACAGTTTATTTCAGATGGTAATACATAACGTGACATTGGAAATGCAATCTATCATGATGTAAATTAGTCACTCGAGTGACGCCAGTATGTGACGTATGGATGTTAGTTACATAACGTTACATTAAGGGGAGTCATTTCAGGTGAATTAAGCATTTTCTTTTGTACTAGACATCACCATAAAACTTCCTCAGTTGATTTTTTTAAAATCAGCCTATTTATATCACAAGTCAAATGAGGCATTATCTAATTAAATATGTGCTGATTTGTATACATTTCCAGAACAAAAATCTTAACATTGGATAAAGCCAGGTTAAAAATGGTTTCATTCTGTTGTCATAGTTTTTACAGAGGGAATTTTGAATATCACTCACTAATATTTTTTATCACTCAATCAATCAGAAAATACTGTCAACAGCCATTAAAAAAAATCAATTTTCACCATGTTTTTTGCAATAAAATGTTCTATAAATCAGGCTACAAATGATACATGAACAACCACTCTGTAGAAACTGTCAGAATATAGACAGAAATAAAACTGGAAAGTTTTGTGCTACTGAAGAGGAGAATTTTGGTAGGGAGTATGAGAATAAACTCATTTTGGGAAAATGGCCCTTATATGTATGGATATGTATGGAAAAAAATGCATACAGTTTTTGACCAAAAATATCCACACAAAATTGACCAGTACATGAAAAACCTGTTTTAACCTGGGGTGTCCTGCCTCAAAGCAGCATTGACGTTTGGTTTCACATGGGACACAAAGAGTGGTCTCTTGGCTTACAGTCTGTGTTTGTTTGTTGTTGCCACAACAACCGGGTCTCACTCCAAAGTTGTCAAAAACTGCCGCTTAGACAGTGACTTCCAGCATCAGACGCAAAAGAAGCATGATCTGTGGCCAGTTGCCATTGTTCTGTGATGGCGCCCAAAGGTGGCGGGGGGGAACCCGGCCAGACAACAACATAAGTAATAGTGGGCGAACGTTCGAGTAGTGGTGGGAGAGGGGGCCAGTGTTCACTTACCGTGTGATTGTAAAGCCAAACCCATTCTTTTTTCCTAAACCCAACCACGTGCTTTTGTTGCCTAAACCCAACCATGTGCGTGTTGGCAAAATGTAACCACATGAGGTCATTATTGAAGCAAAATCAATCAATTTGCGGAGTTGTACTGATGTAGTGTATTTTGAAAGAGACTGCATGCAAACTGTACATTTCCTGTAATAACTGAAGTGTATTTTGAAAACACAAAATGAATGTAACAGGCTGACATCAACAACCATCGCACCAAGGGTACCTTGCACATCATATGTTGATGTAGAAAGTTCATGTCCAAATGTCGATATGTGACGAGGTCGGAGTGACAATGTGTTGGCCATGAATGGGTTTACATTTGAATTAGCTGAAGGCCCAATGAGTCTCACAGGGATGCCAAAGGGTAGTCTGGTAAAACCATCCTGATGACATAAGCTCAACATTCTGTTCTTTCTCTGTATCAGTCTGGACTCGGTGCCTCCCCAAACTATATACTGTATACTAACTCACCGATGCTTCGGCATTGAGCATTTGGTTTGATTTTGAATAAAAATGTTGATATAATACAGAAATTAACTTTTTCTTTTTTGCTTTCTTCTATTGTATTTCTGCTTCTTCAAGCTTCATTTCTCTGATCAAGAACTTCATTTCCTCATTTTAGAACAACTACACAAGATGTCCTGGTTATTTCCAGAGGAGAAAAAAAAAATCGATTAAATATTTAATAAATAAATAAATAAAAAAAAGAAAGAAAAGTATTTGCCTGATTATTGAGGACATTTTTGAGGCTTTTTAACTGTAATTTAGATTTTAACATTGAGTCTCTATAAAAAGATTGCCCTGGTATGATTACACACATATTTTCATCGGCCTTTCTCACTAATTATCTTATTTATAAAGTCTTGACATTGATGCCACAGTGACACATGGTGGTCTTAATCTCTTGTAGTCTGTTAATCGCGCGTTAACTGTTACCTGCATCCTTTCATTGATACAAGCCATGTAAAGGCAGAGTCTGCCGGACATTCACTGTCACCTGTGCTGTTCCCATTTGTCGATGCCTGCAGCCTCCTGTCAACATCACTGTTACGATGAAACTCAGTTTGGTGCTGGGGGAACAAGTGACGAGTGAAAGAACTAAAGGCAGCCGGGGATGAGATGACGACAAAGTCCCAAGCCGCATTCTAAATCAGACCCCCTCCTCTGGGAACTAACTTTTTGTGGACTCAGCTCTGCACCTCCAGAGGCCACGGGCCCTGGCGCTGACGGATATCCAGGTGGTTGACCGTGAGGGAGGAAGGGCCCATTAGCAGATGGACGACGGACCCTGAAGCTGTCAGGGTAGTGTGAGATGCAGCACAGCTGAAAGGGACAACAGGGGCTGTCATCATCACCATGACGGCCCAAAATGGACCCTCATCCTAATGCTAATTACTATGAAACCATGGGCAGAATAACAATGAAATGATGTTGATGACACTGTTGTTCTGGCCATTTGTCTGTGTCAAGTTGCATTTCACCATTTTTTTTCATTACGTGTATTTACAGACATAAATTGGGCACTGAAAATATGGATTATGGCTCTATTTATGGCTCCTTTCCTCCAAATTAGTAAGCAGATGTATAGGCTATAGATTTGAAATGCTAAACAGGGTGATATTCTCTTCAGAAGGCATGTATAATTCAGTTTTAGTTGGTCAAAAGCAGGGTTTATATTTCTGTGTTGAATTGACACCAACCTACAGCAAAGGGTCTGCATAGACTCATACCGTACATCGTAGCCATACATGTACCTCCGCAGAAATGTGACCACTAATTTCTGGCTTAAGTTCCACCCACCATCATTTCAATCCTGCACATAGGGATAGGGATACAGAAAATTTAGTTTGTTAAACAGTTACAGATACAGACAGAGATAATGGTGTGCTGTGCATAGACTGTATAAATAATGGAAGTAGCGACATTACCCATTGGTTTGTGGACTGCCGTTTTGAAGCCTTGATTTCAGTATTTCAGCCATCACTATCTTGTTTCTTTGGTGCCAGAAGTGACCATATTTGGGCAAAAGGGTGGAGCAGTGGCAGTGTGAGGGGTGGATTTGACTTAGAAGCCAAGGACAGTATCAGCAGACAGCCTGTCACTTGAGCGAACCTTCCCTTAGATATGCATAAAGTTGGACTGTGATAAAATGTAAACGGTTGTCATACCATAGAGTAGTCATGGAAGTTGAAATTACCTTTTTTTTTGTACCAGGCTGTAAACATGTTTATTTCTGCTGTTAATTTGGGCATTTTAGCATGGGTGTTTATAGGAATTTAGTATGTTTTGGAGCCAGCCTCAAGTGGTCTTTCGATGGACTGTACTTTTTGGGACTTCTACGTTGGATCCATTTTTCATTGTCAGAGGTTGCTGTCTAGTACTACTGTGTACTACTACTACACACTGCAGCAATGCAGACCTCTTATTATTTTTGTAAGCTGAAAATCATTTCCCTCAGTAGATACAAAGCTTTAATTTACTTTCATTTCACAGAGAAGAGACAATAAATTGTGAAGACAGTAAAGCCTCTACACAGTGGCATTTAGAGTCCTGTGCATGATTTCTCTTGGCTTCATATGACTAGAGAAAAGTCCACCAGCTGCTACGCTATTTATGCAACAGGAAATGTCATAGGCTTATGCTAACAACATTAACAATAACAACATTAAGCATGTCTAGTACAGGATGATTGTTTTGTTGGTTAACCTTGTGAGTTGGAGCCGAATTTTGTAATGTTATCTTTGTTGAATGTTGCTGTTGTTCCCAGCTTCATATGAGGACGCCTGCTAGCCACTAGGCTAATTTGTGCAATTTAAAATGTAGGCTTATGCTAATTATGTTAGCATTTGCAGTTGGATAACATGTCTAACAAAAGACAATTGTTTTGTCTGTGAACATTGGAGCCGAATTTTGCACTTTTGTTTTTATGTTGATAATGGGCCATTTTTTAGGTGTGTTAGTTGAATCAATTGAACTTTACTGAGCTTCACAGAAACTCAACACTGTAGCACAGAAACCTAATCACCACAGCGTTTTGGAGTTGTAACTGCAGAGCAACACAGGCACACCACTGTACACGCAAAAATGCTCACAATGGCATCGGCCATATGTGTAGTCTAAGGGGTAGGCTCTGTGTAGAGCCTACATACAACTAAATATCAGCCTGAACTCTTCCTTTGTGTCATATAGTGGAACAGGATCACACTGACCAGGACTGTTTTTCAGCTATTTATTGCAAGGCACCTTCACCTGCAATTTAGAGAAACAAATTCACAGTGTCTCCCTTGCATAAATGTAATACTGAGTCATAGTATGTATACTAGCCAACATGGTCTCATCACTGCAACCACAGCAGTCCTTCTGCACACACACCTCAACAAACTCATCTTCTAATTAGCAGCTTTATGCATAAAGAATAATTTAATTGTTAGCTCCATACCTTCCCAGGAAAAATTCTGGGACAGTGGAGGTTAAGCTGGTAAAGAGCAACATATACAGTCACTGAAAAAATGTAAGAAGAAGTAATACAGCTGCTAAAATGAAAAAATGAAAATAGCTCATTATTGTAGGAAATTCTACATGAAAACATGTTTACTCACATAAACAAATATTTGCAATATTTTCTGAAACATAAGAAAAGCGGAAATACGGTACGTGTTCTTATGTACCCTTCAAAATAAGTCCCGGGCCACCTCTAGGTCACCATATAGGCTGAGACCTCTGAAGCTGCCTGGGTTCAGATTGGATCCCTTTGCTCTCTCTCTTTCCCCCTTTTCCTGTTATAGCTGCTCTGTTATAAAAGCAATAAAAAGCCCTAAAAATGTCTTAAAAAAAACTCCACTACATCCACATATAATTGTACAGTGATCTATTTCATTAAATCATTTATCACTACATAAACACTACTACACAAGGGCATATGCTCCTCATGTCATTGCCACCCTGATGTCTGTCACCAGAATGTTGCAGACAAAGGCCCAGGAAAACAAACTTGTTCAGTACTTTATGAAAGCAGAAAAAGAATCCTCATGTCCATTTTTAATGTGACATCAGCGTCCTCCACAATGCTTCTACACATAATGTCTCACTATTTTAAAGTATTTCTATTTATATACTTTTTTTCTTTTTTTTTATAAATTTCCTTGGACAGCCCCATAGACAGCTGGGGCACTGCAATACTTTTCTTTCTTCTGACTGCCAAGTGTCATTTAGCAGTAACCGGCCACCAAGTCTTGACTGAATGTAAACATGTTTGACAGCAGCACCTCCCCTCAGTAACATGATAGCAGCAACAAGCAGTGTCCCCAAAGTCCCTAAATCCCTCCATGGAGAACATCTTTTCACACCTGCAGGCCAGGAGCACCAACACTATGGTCGCAATCCATCCACTCCCCTCCAAGGCCAAGGTTAGAGATCTGAGGCGGCAGGGGAAGTCGTCACTCTGCACAGGTCAGGTCTCCTGGGATGGGATAACTTAGGCTATTTGGATCCCCATCCACAAAGGATGTGGGCTCCTCCAGTTTGGCGAGGGGAGCTTGTTTTAGATAGAGAATTGGAAGGATGCTATGATGCAGACCTATGTTAGGCAGTGCTTTATATCCATTCTTTATTTGTGCTATAACAGACTTGGTGAATATTTACTGCCCATGGATAATAGAGACATGTTAGAAAAGCTTTATTTAATGACAAAATGTTTGGTTTTTTTTGGAAATTAATTTTGGAAACAAAATGTCCATGGTTCAATTACAACCCAGGAGCTTTGTTACCCAAAGGTTGGTTGTCTTGGAAACTGAAGGAGTTATGGATTGAACAAGAGTCTGTGATTAATTTGGTGTGTATGTGATCCCCCAACCAGCATTAATTTTAGTGAGAAATCTTAATTTTTGAAACAGTTTGCCTCTAATTCCCACTGTCTCCTCCCACTAAAATAGCACAGCTAACCACTGGAAGCTGGCAGCGAGTTGAGGTGACAAAATCCAAAATATAAAGTTTGTATGCAATATTG
>JAPZEB010000005.1:29313525-29325279 GCA_029783705.1 Chaetodon striatus
GGTTTGACTCCATTTCCCCTTGACCTGTAATAGAACGTAGCTTCAACAGACTGAAATAAGCAGATTAGCCACAATGCACCAGGAATCTAAACATGGGGTCAACTATGAGACAGCCATTATTAAAGAAAAGATGTTCCCGCTTGTATGATACTGTCTCACCCTGGAAGGATAGGGTTGAACTTTTCCAAGCGTCACTTCACCTTCTCTTTGAGTGCAGATGTTTTCAAAAAAGCTATAAACACTTAAACCTTCCAACAGGTCAGACAACATGCTGTATGAACTGGTTCTTTTCAAGCTTAAAGAAACAGTTCACCCCAAAATCAAAATTACAAATTTTTCCTCTTACCTGTAGTGCTATTTGTCAATCTTGATTGTTTTGGTGTGAGTTGCAGAGTGTTGGAGATATTAGCCCTAGAGATATTCGCCTTCTCTCCAGTATTTGAAAAACTCAACAGCATTATCTCTTTCCAGAAATCATGACCCGGTTACTCAAGATAATCCACAGACCTTGTTAGCAGTTTCATGTAGGACCTATTTTCTTTCTTCCAAACTACACCTGCCAACCATCATCCTGCAGAAGGAAGTGTGAATCTACCAGTCCCCCAGTATTTTGTCATGTTGCACTCGCAACAATTAACACAAATTCAGCCAATTTTCATGAATTCTACACAACCTCGCAGTTCTGCAATGTATTCTCATAAAACACTGATATGATATTGTACAAAAAATGCATGCACAACACATTATATGATATCCACAGATATGCACCCCACAAATGACATCACATCCTTAATATAAAGTTATGGAGGTTAGGTTTAGGCAATAAAAGTTACTGTGGTTAACTTTAGGAGAAGAGACATGGCAAGGAGTTGCGTTAAAATGACTCGAAGTTCCCTCAAAGTTCACATAGATCTGAACTTGCAACACCAGGGGAAAGTCCTGGGCAACATCTGTTTTTTTTTTGTGACCCATCCACCACCCCAACCTGCCTCCTTACATGTCCTTTCAAAATATGTGGGAACTGTACGAATTTGGGTCCATTGCTTTTCATAGGAAAACATACAGATAATTTGTGAGAAAAGCCTGAATTTTGTCCAGTCACTGCAACTTTAAATAAAAAAAGACTATACAATAATGTAAAGCTATGGGCAGCGTATTTATTTGCTCAGCCCCTCTCTCTCAGTTTATAATGAGACTACTTCTGCAGAACCCAAGCTGTGAGCCTAGAACATCATGCACAGTGACAGGACTAACTGTTAGCATCACAAAGCTAACGTTACCCAATGGTTATTTACAGGTTTAATGACAGTCAAGCCGTTTCAGTGTAGGTGTGAGATCAACAGCTCTGTGTTGGATGTACATGCTGCTGCAGGCCTTTGGCCCAAGTGACAAAACATGACAAGTAGTTTTGAAATCACGTTGTGCTGTATTTGCTCGTGCTAACCGGGCAGAGAGAGCAGGAGAACAGTCTCACACAGGGATTGTCCTTCAGTGCTGCGACCAACGGCAGCAACAGCTGATCCGCGACAGTCCCACCCAACCCCGCCTACCATTGCAAATAGATTTTAATTCTGTGGGAAACACTGAATGATCATAATAATGCACTCCAAGTCTGAGGCAGCATCACAACTATTTTAGCAAAACAACACCCATAAACATTGCAACAAGCATCGCAGTTCGTAGAAGAGCTGCTGTGAAATCAGATGTTTTAGACCACAACAATCCCCAAAGCTGTGTGTGAAAGCTTGGAAGGACTGATTTTCTCATGGATGAGAGGCTCATGCTTGTGACAATGTGAGATGTAAACATTAATGGCGTCTTCCTCCTTGGCTGAGCTGTGACATTCGCTGTCTACTGAATACACTGAACCTGTGTGGGCTGCTATCGTTGGGAGACATTCGTTTTAGCTGTTTCTCTTATATTTGTACAAGGTGAACAACACACAATATCCTGTTGAGATTTGGGAGGTGTTAGCTCTAGCTCCTGTGCGATCTTTCTGCGACCAAAGGATGCCTGTCTCACCTTTCTCTGCAAAGATGCACATAAACATTTATGTACTGTTACAGCACTATTGTTCCTTTTTGATATTTAAGCATATGGAATACTGCTCTTGAATCAATATCAATTGAAAGAGAAAGAGATTGCTGTAAACATCAAATACTCCAAATTTCTCGATCTGTGTTGTACCCCTCATTGTCTCTCTGTAGATCTCCCAGTGTCACCCTCGAGTCTCTGCACTCTGACATCTTCAATGTTTTGTTTCTCTGCATTTCCTTCCTGGAGCTTTATTCGTCAAGATTGCTTCCTGGCTCAAGGTCACTCCTCCTCATTCAACCTCCTCTCCTCCGCGTATCGATGCCAGTAGAGCCATGGTTCTTGGCTGCTAAAGCTAAATCGATATCCCTGAGCGCTCAGCGCTTGTGCTCTAATATCCTCCAAACACCACCTGCCAAAATATTTATGCTGTATTCATGGGAGATGCTTAGAGAGAGACACAGAAGAACAAGGAGAGACACAGCCGGCGGCTTGGTAGGATCTTAAATAGAACACCGGGCAGCTCATATGATTTATAGTTTATTGCAATTCTTATTAAATGTTGCAGAGGCAGTACAGCTAACAGCTCAGTTTTTCAGTCTCAAGTTTGGTCAGGAGTGTGAATATTATTGATGTGCGGGGTATAGTAGGGTGAATCACTTCATTTGGAACAGGGACTCTTTTTCATTTTTTCACAAGAGCGAAGGAAGCCATTCTCTGATTGTTCTCTTTATTTATAGCTCCAGTTATTAACTTTTATGAAAATAATTTTGTGTTATATTTGCTGAAACTGTCAATGTATTCTAAAAGAAGTACATGAGACAGATAGTCTGTGAAAACAAATCATGTCTCTTCCCTTCTTTCTACTGCTTCTATTGGCATATGCTAGAAATTACTACAGCTGACCGAAAACAACCAATCAGAATGTTGGTCCGATCTGTGGGTGGTGTAAAAATCTGGCGTCACTGTTTCCAACATGGCAACTGGGTCAGAAACGTTCTCATTTTTCAGCTAATAATCAAAATGTAAATGTGACTAAGCACAATGGAAACAGATTCAGTGAATAAATAATGACGTACATTCATGATATACCATCATTGTATAGGCCACTGCAAGCTGTCTTCATTGTCTCTGGATGACTTTCAACAGTGTTACCTCTTTGTCAGTGATTTTGGCATCAGACACTGATGCCAAAAGCCACTTTTTGCGGTGATATGATATGTTGCCAGCAATGCTAGTTCATAAATGTTGTCGGCCAGATGGAACCTTTCACCTCAGATGATAGGCAGACAGGCGGCGTCCTTTCCTAACATGGCTGGGCAGCACCTGTTATGATGGTATGATATGCCACTGAACAGTATCAGTTAGAAACACTGCCTTGATTATGTAATACAGGAGCTGGAAAGTCCCTGTAGAGCGGGTCTGAGGGGTGGTGGATGGATCCAACAAACCATGAACTTTCACCCGTGAGCCCGGTGTTCACTTCCCTTATGAATGTAGAGCCAGACCATGATGTTTTTTTCTAGACCTAACCACGTGCCCTTGTTGCCTAAACCTGACCATGTGCTTTTGTTGGCATCCTGGCATTAGTTGCATTGCCATGGAAAGTTAACGGCAGTCGCAGGAGAATACCTAGCGTGTAATATGTAGACGAGAAAGCTCACTGACAAAACTACAATATGTGATAACTTGGGATGGGAACATGTTGTAATAGGCTGATGGATGGATTTACCCCTGTGTCAAATGCACCTCTTTGCGATTGGTGAATCATTCTTACTGAAATTATTTCCATCTCAATTTTTAGATATAAATACCAGAAAACATGTTTTCCTGCTCAAATTTAGTTATTCATTAATATTCTGCGGGACAGATGGAAGGCTTTGGCGGGCCATATGTGGCCCATGGGCCAACAGTTGATGGTTGCTGACATAAATTCACATTTTCTTTTGCTAAAAAAAATTCTGCTAAAACTTGTACTACATTTGGATAGAAACCCAAGTAGAGAGAATAATAAGAGCGGAAACACTGTGACTAAACGATTCAGCCTTTTCTCCTTCAGGCATAGTTCTCCATTTCTCCACACACTGACCACTGGTAGATGGAAAATGACTGACCTGACAGCTTTCAACCTGGCCAGATGGGAAGACGGAACAAATACAGCCTGTGTTAATCTCTAGTTGTCTTTTTGCCCTTGAGGCGAGTGTATGTGACAGCTGTGTGTGTGTGTTTGTATGAGGTGTATTGATGGTTTGACCTCTTGACTTGATAAACTCCCCTGTACTTCATCCTCCTGGGCAAACAAAAGCTTTGGTATTTGGCTTTGGTATTCAGGCGGCGCACGTCCCATTGTGCCCCTGTCATACCACGGTGGGAGGTATTAGATGGTGGGCGAGGGGCGGCTGGGCTAAGTCTCGGTGGTTAACATGTAAATGAACGGTTTAATGGGTCTGAAAAGGTCACTTAGGTCAAGCTATGTGATAATTCAGTGTCAGATTAAAGCGCCACCAGTGTGTGTGTGTGGGTGTTTGTGGGAGGCTGCTCAGAGTTGCAGCTGGACTTTTTCCTTGTGCAACATTGTGGAAAAGACCACAAGGCCTCTTAATGCCTGGAAACCCTGCAAAACCTTGTCTGTTGTACATCAACCAGGCACAATGAAACAACTGCAACAGACAGAGAGGCAAAAAACAAGGGATTTGAGAGAGACAAACAGGGACAGACAGCGCATGAGGAGCCAAAGAACAAATGATGATGATGGCGAGAGGCCGGCTTGATGGTGTGGGTGGGCAGGTTGTTTGGGAACAATCAATTTTGTATGATATATTTTTTTATTTTATTGATATGCACCCTGGGGAGGTAAATGCCATCATGGCCTGTGCTATAGATGTCTGCTTGGTGGACGATTGATTGGTCTGGCATTTGATCCTCTGGCTCACGGTGAAGGATGGGGGTGATGGAGTCATGAGAGCACCCGTGGCCACCCTCTCTTCTATTACCCCACCCCTATCTATCCCTCTCATCCCCTCCTCTCTGCTCCTTCCATCATTTATCTGTCCTTTCTGTGGCTATATATCCCTCACTGTCTTGTTGCCCACACGAGTGCCTCTTAAAAACGCTGCTGAAGGCTGGTTTTGTAAGGTTTAAAGGTTTTGTCCAGGGTTCTATTGTGCTAAAAGCCATATAAATGGCTGATGGCTGAAAAACGTCCAGCTATTAAGCTCCCCATCAGCTGTCTGTGGTGGCGATTCCTTCTGGTTTCATCTCCCTGGTGAAATGTTATAGTAATGCAGCTAGCCTTTAACTTGCTTAGTATTCCAAGGAGTATAGTTCTCTTCCTTTATTCTTATTTCAGCTGAGGTATTTAATTAACTGCCGAACACATGTGTAACACTCATTTAACGATGCACAAGACACACATGCAATAAAGGAGTGAGGAAGACAGACAGTGACTGAGAGAATAAATCAATTACATATTTAATTTTCTAGTTTAATAAGGCACTCGATTCATATGAAATCTATATTCTCTTAAATGGGTGATGAATGAAAAAGGCGCTAGCATTACCACACGGCACATGATAATAAAAGACTCTACTGCAAAAGGACAGGGAGAATATGAGGGCTGTAATTGGATATCTGTGAATTAATTTGTTCAGTGAACATACTATGAATCACATCAGGTCGTAAAAAACCCAGATGGAGCAGAGGGAGGATTGGCACAAGGTGGCAAAGGCAAGATATTTAACATATCAGCATGAGTGCAGAGGGATGCTTTGAGTAGTCTGCACTGCCACCATGTGGAGGGAAAAGGGTCAGAAAACTGTGGCAGAGCCTTGAGGAGATAACTGTGATTCATTTTGAAGTGCTTAGCTAAAAGTGAGATCCTCAAAGTGTGCCAAATATTCTACTGTTCAAATAAAAATTGAATCTATTCATCAAACCTGGATAAATATGAACTGATCTCTTCTCCGCATAGGGAGGAATGTGGAGAATAACTACTGTGAGAAGAAGTCTAACCACTTTGTGTTCATGAACCTGTGAAACCTGACCTCCACTTGAACATGACTATTGATGAAACTCCATTTCCCACCGGGAGACTCAGTGTAAAAGAATGCAGAGTGGGAGAGAAGCCTGGAGTCGCTCTTATCACTGCCACCTCCTATAACCAAATTTATGAAGACATTTCTTTGGCGTGCTCCACATAAACGTCAGTATAATAATCCTCAATAATCCCCACCAAGAGGGTGATGGAGGATGTATGTGACAGCTAGAACTGTACCTTTCCCTGTGGATGGGAGACGTTTTCCCCCCAAGAGCAGGAATGTTTCTCTGTGTCTTACCAGCCATGCATCAATGTGAAGAATGTAGCTGAATCTAAAAGAGGGTTCATGCTCATTAATTATGCCCCAATGGCCTATGCAATATTAGAATAGCACAGGGATAGAGATGTGATACCAACACCCTTGTTTTAGCCTCCTCAGGGTCTCATTTCGCTGTCTCTTACTTAAGACTCACACTTTGGCATTGTGACATATCTTCAGAGAAAACAGGATGTTGGCATGTAACAAAAGCCCTTTTTACATGGAGCTCTCACTATATTGTCGCTACGAAATCCCTTCTCTATGCCGTTTTTACAGTTTTACACAGAACCAAAAAGCAGGTGGCATCATGCCGCTCCATTGTGTGATTTTAGACAGCATGCTGGCATGGCAGAGGCACAACGGGCGTGACATGTAAAAAAGGACATCTGGTGTGACATAAAATGTGTCAGCAGCACTTTATAAACAATAACAATGGCATTACATGGCAATAGCAATCATTTACCATCCCTGTTATATGGCAGTTGATCTTGACCTTTGCTTGGAGGGTACGGAGATCCCAGACCTCATTATTTTCCCAATTTGTGGACATTTTTGGCCACTATTCTTCTTCTTTGAGTTAGCTGCTAAGTGCTATCAGCTGCTTTTTAAGTTGTCCAGGGGTGGGTCACACACATTACTTCATCAAAATGTCACACCTGTGCTGTTGATGGTCCCGTCCTGCCCACTGGCACCGTTACTACCACCACTGTGTAAAAGCTAAAAGCAAAAGCATGCCAAAAGTGTTCAGCTAATGGTTTGCATCATATATCTTGAGCTGTTCCAAATTTGCAAAACTGCAGAAAAAGAAAAGGGGTTTTAAATCCAAAAAGTGCACTGCTTCTCTTTGTACTTGCTTTGTTTCACTTTAAACATTCGAGTTTTAAATTTAAGCAGAGGCACAAGGGAGGGATCTGTGAATCTGTAATGACATTACTATAGCAAAATTAATTGTGTAAATCCTCTTGCTGCAACAGAATCAAGCTGGCACATTACAATAATGTTTCCAAGCTGTAAAAGCAGGAAGTGAAAGTACTGTTTTACATAAGTTTTACACAACACTAAAATACAACTGCTACAACTACTGCTGCTGTTACTACTAGCACAACTAATACTGCAACTACTATTACTAAAACTACAACTACTACTAATTGTCATTATTGTGAATACTAATTTTATAAATAAAAATGGTTATAATAACAATAATAATAATGATAATAACTTTATTTGTGTTGCACCTTTAAAAACAGAGTGCTCTGACAAAAAAAAAAAAAAAAAAAGCAAAGCAGAGGCAAGACAAACCAGAGGCAATATAACAATAGAAGCCAATCAATAATGCCAAATTAAGGCCAGACAGAAATTAAGGAGAAATTAAACAAGAGATCAGATGCAAAAACATATTGGAGAGAAGACAGACGATAATGAGAAGAAAAGATAAAACAATAAAAAAAAAAAAAAGAAAGAAACCAATAAAGCTAAATGTGATTAAAGGAATAAAAGCAGTACAACAACAATAATGATAGGCAGGATCAAGACAAAATAAAAAGATGAATTAAAAAAATAAATAAATAAAAGCCTTTTTTTTCTGACCGGTTATTGGGAAGATTATATTAAAAATTAAATTCCTCTTACTTTATTTTAGTTGGTTTACTACACAGAGTAAGTCAAATACGTAACCAAATATTTATTAAACAAAAATAACAAATACAGCGGAACCCGTACAAAAGTAAAGTTGTTTCAGTCGGACGCATTTGAGCGCTGCACACAACATGGAGGATGGTGAAAACAAATTGTAAAACAGCAGTCATGAAATTCGAAAATAGCATTCAATTTCAGCCAAACCAGGCTGTGTTATTGTATTATTAAGCAATGTAAAGGTTTGAGTTTAGGTAAGTGGTGAAATTAAACCGCAGTTCGAAATGTAATGTTAATGTTTTGCTAACTTGCTGGCCATTCTCGCGTCCACTTGACGTGAGATTGGGACAAAATCAGGTTTATGGCTCAATGTCACACATTTATAAACTATGTGGTAGGCAATAACGTTAGTTTTTCCTATGTGTGTGAGATTTTTATTAAATAACTCATAGACAATGTTAAAACATAGGATTTATCATTAGCTCTCGTGTCTCGTGAGCTTTTACATTTGTCATGCCCTCGTGTTATCATCAGAAGTATGTAAGAAGTATTTGTATTGAATCATTTAGCAGACTTTGGTTTGCTTTGGTTTGTAGAACGACCATGCAATGCAGGAGCTGATCATCATCTCACATTAAAGCTGAAGAGTTTGTAAGACAACCCTCGCTGCACTTACATAAACGTTAAGAGTTTCATATTGTCCTTCTCCCAGCTGCAGGCGGGTCTGAAATCAGCAGGGGAAGATGTTTTGTCTCCGGCTGTCCCTGAGGCTACAGCCTGGGACACAAGTTTGCTCTGTGTCCCAGCAGAGCGTCCATAAACTTGCTTCACTTCAGAAAGCCACAATGCTTCCCCCAAAGAAAGCCCAAAGCTTACTTTACCCTCTTAGTGAGCTGGAGGCTCTTCTGGACAGGTACTGTATTTGGTTTCTCCATTTGAAATGTTTGACTAGATTTAATAGTATGCATGTTTTTTAATTATTGGAAGACATGTATTCTTTCATATCCTGGACTGGCTTATTTAGTTGACTGGGATATAATTTCAGGTCTGTGGACAGGACACAGTTCCAGCTTTTTCATCCCAGTTTGGAGGACATGGTTAAAGCAGAAAAGCTCTTCTGCTCTTCACCGTCTCATAAAATTGATTACTACATCTCTGCAGAGAGGATGGACCATGTACCTGCACTGAAACCACCAGAGGTCAGTAGCCAGTCACACTGTTGGTAAGTAGGTCATGTTCAGTGCTACCAAAATGTATGAATGAGGGTGCCAACACAGAGGTCCCTGGCAAAAAAACAAACTGCTGTGTTGTCAACATGAAGTCATCTGCTGCATTGACAGATCACATACATGCAAGCACACATTCCTGGTAGATAACTTTGTAATGTAAACACTGTATTTCTATTGTTTACATTGCATTTTTACAACAAAAGATAAAATAGTTGCTGCTGTGATCATTTGACACAGTTGTAAAATCCTACCTCATAGTGTTATAAACTGTTCTGGCATGTGATACACAACCTAATGGATCTGTTTCTCCAGCTAGATGTCCCGTGTTGTATTCTATGTCTCACCAGTAACCTGAAGCAACACATGTGTTGTTTAATGTAGGGCTTATTTTTGGTCTGAATGCAAGCTTAAGGCTACAGATACCTCATAAAGAGAGCACAAATTGGCGTAAGCTGCAATTCAAATGACTTTTTATTCTGTGGGAGCTGTGTTTATACTGTGGTGTTTTGACCTGCTGTCATTAGGTGGGCCAAAGTCTCCAGCCTTAAACCATTCCCCTTTTTAAAATAATTTAACAGTTCCCTACCTGTTGCCCAACTCAGCACACCATCCAGATTAAGTTTGTTCAACTTTTAAACTTATGATTGTTCCCATTGCCCTTCCCTGACCCAAACAGTGGACACTCAGTCTGTTAAAAATGTAGCATAATGTCTCTTTACCCTCCTGCAGCCTCATGCATAATTAAACATTAGTTGACAGTTGATAATAAATGAGCAGATGTATAACCTCATAGACAGTAGTGTTCACCGGAGGGCTCAGAATGGAACATTGTGTTGATAGACAACAGGGTCTTTTTGGCATGCTGAGTAAGTTACCACTCTGCCTCTGTGCTCTGTCAGAGGATGATGTATTTGTAGCTTACTGGCAGCATGAGCCTCTATCCATCTGTCTTGTGTCTGAGAGATAGATGATTCGATGTCATGTCCTGTGGGACTTGGCGGTCGTTGGTACTGCAGTAGCAAATTGGTAGCAGCCAGCCGCAGCAGCACTAATGGTCAGAATAGGTGTGCTGGTTAAAATGTTCACTGAAAAAAGAAAACAGGAAAATATTTCAGCACAGACTCACACAGATCATTGAATTACTATCAAGATCATTTGAAAAGTAACTGTAAGGTGTAATTCAATAAGAATATTTCTGAAGAGAAGAACTTAGAAGAAGTTTTGTGTATTTTCAGGTGTGTTTCATCGGCAGAAGCAACGTGGGCAAGTCGTCCCTCATCAAAGGTCTCTTCTCACTGACTCCTGAGGTCGAAGTCAGAGTCTCCAAAACTCCAGTGAGTAGTCTCAACCGACTTACAGTGTGCGTAAGGTGGACAAAATAATCTTGACTCAAGGTCCACCTACTTTTCCACTGCACTTTCAAATTGCATTTAATGGTCTTTATCGGTAGATGGTGTAAGGACATCTTGGGTCAAAAGTCAACATTGAGTCAGTTTTTTTTTCCCATATTAATGCCCATTTAGTTGTTACCTATCGGTACATGCTGTGTATAAATCATCTTATTTTTTTCACATCTTTAATTAAGGGGCTGTATGCCAAATCCAGAGTGTATGAGTTGTCTGGACACAACTCTCAACATGGAGGTGGCTAAGCTGGCAGCTAGCAGCTAACAGTGCTAATTATATAAACAGTGCTTAACAATGGGAACAATGCTGACGGAGCTAACAGTGTTAACATGGGGGGAACCGTAGAGTGGGTGCTGTGCTTCTGCAACGATGCTGTCCCAATATCAGCTGTAACCGCCATATAAGTGCAGTGCAAAGTGACCTCGATGAGCTAACTAGTGGCATACATACATGCATGTGCAGCTGACTGGCTTACCACAGAGAAGCTCAGATTACAGCACACACAGAGGGAGCGTGACTTCATTCTCTCCTCAGAACGCCATTACTGCACTATATCTTTACATAGCAAATATAGGTCTGCTGCTATATCAATGCTCTGACTGTCACATACAGAATGTTTGAGTATATTTTAATTTGACCATTGTTACACATGTACACATGATTATTTGTTGTTACCCTTGAAATTGCCTTTGTTGCAGTGTTGAAAATACTTTTTTAGAAATAAGGATAATAAAAATGACACACTATTCATATGCACCTGTGTGGAATATAATGATAACATTGCATTTCGCTTAAGGTAGGTAACAGGCTTCACACTTGCTACCAGTGTAGCAGTGATCAAATAATTTGTCTGTATGAAAATGAAAGAAGCAAAGATATCAGCATATAAGTTGTTTTGTCCAGAGTTGAACTCATTTTTCTCTTACATCTCCTCAGTGTTGGTGTATCTTTCTCTCTTTCATTTCGTCTCCAGGGTCACACAAAGAAGATGAACTTCTTCAGAGTAGGCAAAGCTTTCACCATCGTTGATATGCCTGGCTATGGACACAGAGCACCCAAAGACTTTGTGGACATGGTGGAGCCATATCTTTACACAAG
>JAPZEB010000005.1:29338705-29349439 GCA_029783705.1 Chaetodon striatus
TTCCGTCAGTTGGATGTTTGACTTTCACTGTGCAGAGTTTGACACTTAGGAAATGAAAACATACATTGAAAGGAATATTTTTGTATTAATTACTCACCACGTTTTACCTTGAATTTGTGAAGTAGATTTCTCAAAAGCATTTTTCTCGCATGCCTCCACAGTGAACGGAAAATCCCCAAAAAGTCAATATCCTTTATTAACTGAAGTAAACTCAGTCAGCATTTAACAACAGCAAAACTATATTGAAACATTTGTTTGCAAACTCTCACACAGCTCATACAGTATAATCTAAGTCTCATTTATCCAATCATATGCCTTTTTGCCAAACATTATGATTTAGAACAGTCAGTGCAAACATCTCATACACAGCCAAGTAGCGTGCCAGGGCACACGCATGCACACACGTATGCTCAGGTAAACTCAGGACGCACTACCTGGAACAGGAACTGTTTCGGCAGCAACGCCAGTGTTTGGGAAGTACTGAGCATGCAACTGAATAAATCAGACTTGGATTATACTTCACGAAGAATGTTTGCCTTTTTTGGATTTTCCATTCACTGTAGAAGCATGCAAGAATGTTTGCCTTTTTTTTCCCACAAACTCAAGGTAACACAATAAGTAATTAATGTGCAAATGGTCATTTTGTGGGTTAAGCAGCACCTCTACTTCCTCCAAAAGCTAAAGGGAGCCAGAGCCCTAACACCTATCAAGCACCCCTCCTACCATGGCACCACTGAGAGTGCTCTGATCAGAAGACCCTGCAGCACAGTGAATGACAAGACAACTACAACACCCAGGTGACAGTAGCTCAGTTAAGGACTTGGCTTGGGAACCTGAGAGTTGCTGGTTCAAGTGAGCAAGGCACCCCTCCTACCAAGGCACTGAACCCCAGACTGCTCTGGGTGCCTGTCCATGGGCAGCCATCTGACATCTATCTATTTAATATAGGTCCTGTTTGTGCATGTGTGTGTTTTTCAGGCCTGTGTGTACTGTATATGACAACAGAGTGGAAAAAATTGAATTTCCCCTTGGGGATTAATAAAATATATCTTCTTCTTCTTCATCTTTTTCTTCTAGCCCACAAAGCCACTAGAATTGTGAGCTCACCCACAGCTTCACACACCCTCTTCAGTCTCCTGCCTTCTGCCAAAAGAAACCAGAGCCCCCAAGCTGGCTCCACCAGAATGTGCAACAGCTACACCAGGCTGTCAGGATGCTGCACTCTCCCCCCTCCACCTCCAAATAACTCTGACTGTTACTGTGTCCCACCCAAACGCTCTTTTTACAGTTTTCACAACATCCGCAATTACCTATCCTGTGGATGAACATTTACATGCAAATTTGTACATTACTCACACATCTGTTGACCTGTATTCTTGAGCTGTTGTTTGTGAGCATGTTTATGCCCGAGGTCTGGGCGAAATGGCATTTCAATCCCACCTATGTTCTGTACATATGGCAGTAGTGACAATAAAGTTGCCTTTGACTTCTTTTAACATACTAAAAGAGGAAAGATTTTCTGTGCTCACCTTAAATCTGAGTTTAACATATGTACTGTATGTACAGAATGACTTTCTGATTTCTTTATGGTTAGATACCCAAAATAAGGTCTGTGGTTAACGCAAGCTTAAGAGACTTTCATGTTTTGGTCTGTGATTTAAAATGCATTAGGAAATACCTCACTTGTAAATTCTGAAGCCTTCACATGTCTTTGACAAGGCGGTTGCTAACAAGTGGCTAAATGAGACTCTGGCACGTCGTCACACTGAACGCAGCTTTACAGCCTCATTGCCGTGGCGATTTTGAAGTCACGAGACCATGGTGTAGTTCCTTTATAGCCTAACATTAGCTTTTTACATCTGGCGATTGCATTTATTCTTCAAAAACCATAAAAGTGGTGTTCATTTGTGAAGATTATCTTGCCGAACAAAACTTGGCAGTATCATAAACATTTGTTAGCCACAGAGCTTATTGTCTGCAATAATCCAAAATCCCATAAAAATAACCCTTTGGCCTTATGTTGAGAAAACTAGGGCACTTGTGTGAAAAAAAAAAAAAAACGACCTCCCTGAAGCACTTACAAATCAAATCAGTGTCTTTCCTACACTGTTTGGACAAAAACTGATTTGTGTTAATATGTGCGTAACATTTTTCCAATCCAGATGTTAAGGGGGTTTTCACCAGGAGCGGAATTATCTACACAGGTCTTCCACTCCAAAACAAACAGACCTGGTGATTTATCAGTAAAAACACTGAATAAAGCAGTTTCACATCAAAATATCCAACACTGTTCATTGCAGAGGGGCTGCTAATTATAGTGGTCATTGGGAAAATGCAAATATCCCTATCTAGAGCCAGTGTTTGGTATGTCCATTCTTCGCTACTGTAGAAACATGGCAATGCAACAAGGCAGACTCTATGGATGAGGACCCTCACCCATTGTAAATATAGAGGGCTTATTCTAAGGTAATGAAAACACAACAATTCTTATTTTTCTAAAGAAGAAGACATACTTATGAAGCTCAGGCTAAGTTCAATCAGGATTCACAACTCTCTCCATCCCACTCCCACTGCTTCCTCTAATGAACTAACTATGGGTGTTCACTCCTCTAGTTAGCCAGGTTCCCTATTTGACTATGGATTCATCACCTTCCATAAATCATACCAACTGCCAAAGACTTTCCACATTTCTATTCTTATGTGCACGTTAATATATATTCTTTTTCTATTTATAAAAAAAAAAATAGTGTCTCCTGATTGAACTGACATTAAATTCTATTTCTGCCAGTAAATCCACCTAAGTCCTACACACTGCACCTTAAACAGTACAGCAAACTACAGGTTTCAAAATCCACATTGAAGTGTATTTTTCAGGGTCTCATGCATGTAACTCTGAAAACTGGTTGTCCTTTAACTTTAGAGTTGAGCATTACCCCCTTCTAGATGGAGGCAGGCACAAACTATTCGGTAGGGCCCAGAGAAGGAAATAATTACCCAATTTTGTCTTTTATTCTTTTTTTTGGACATTGGAAAAAGAAAAACCCAGCCAAAAAATCTACATAATGCTAATATGCGGGGCCCTCCTACAGCTGGGCCCCTTTCTTGCAGCACAGAGCACGTAGGACACTCGTCATTTCAAACACACAACAAAACTGTACAGACATCTTTGGAACACTGAGCAAAGATTATGGAGTAACTGTTTTAACATTACAAACTAGTTAGTGTCAGAACTGCTGTCAAGCTGTCTGGGACTCACCAGGTCTCTCTCTCAACTGATGCTAACACTACTGCAGTGTCTGCCTCAGCTGTTATGTATCCTTTCTGTCGATCACTGTCTTTACAAGCAGGTAGGCCTGTTTCATTCTCATCTACCCCACTTTTGCCTTCTAAATCTTTCTGACTGGGTCTGACGTAACAAAAACTATGGACCAGCCAAGAATTTTTTTTTTTAAATATTCTTTTTATTTTATGCCAATATTGGTGCTGAAAATGTAAATAATATCATTTCAATCAGGAAAGACTTGTTCTGAGAGAAAGGAATATATATTTACATGTGCACATAAGTATGAGAAATGTCAAAAGTCTTTGGCGATTAGACCCCATCGTGATGTCATCTATTCCAGGAGGGTGGTAAAGACGTAGTAGATTAGGGAACCCCCTGTGGAGTCCAGACGCTGGTGGTGGTAGCTGGTTATGAGCTGAGATGAGGAGGGAGCTTAGGAAAGAGGAGTGGGCTTTTAATGACCTTGTCCTGGGCTCTAGATAAGGTGAGTGGAGGTGAATGAGGTGGAGGAGGGCAAGATAATTCCAGATAAAATGACAGCTGACAGGAGCAGAGAGAGGAACAGATTAAAGGTTTGGCAGCAGCAACATGAATGACTGAAGGAGATTGTGGAAAAGTTTGATAAGCTATACAGGAGAAGGAATGCCCATAGTCAGAGGAGAGTGAGTGGGTGGGATAGAGAGAGCATTGTGAATGGATATAGCATGAAGAATGTCTTCCTGATTAAACTAATGCTAAGCTTTATGATGTAACCCTATGTAACTGTATTTTTTTTTAATAATAAAATCTTTTTTTGTTTTTAAATTCTTATCATAATAACATTGTTAACACATGGGGTGGGGCCAGTTTGGACTGCAGGCCCCCACATCACGGGGGCTGTTGGGCTATTCTTTCACCTACACTTACATCATGTTCTACCCATTACTGAATGATCCGCCATTGTGTTAGAGGAGCAAACAGACAGGATAGCAACATTGAGATCGCCAAGATCAATTGCTTATCACTCTGGAATATTGCTGTTTTCTTCACTTCATATTCATGGTGAAGTGATGACTTGCAGCACACTGTGGGCAAAGGGTTGTGCTAGAAACACTGAGGCAAATAAAACTTATTCATTTACTAGAAGACTAATCATTTTCTCACAAGTAGTTATCTGCTGAAGAAGCCCCTTCTAGGGCAAACAATCATAAGTGAGGGAAAAAAAGGGTACTTAACAGTTAGAAAACAGTTAGATATACATCAAACCCATCTACAACAGGTCTAACTATAATGTGTACAATGTGTAATGTGTATTTTTATAGGTCAGTAGAATCATTTTACTGTTCCAGGCTTTATCTTTCCAGTTTAGTTTTAAATTAGTTTTAAGTTGCTTTGCTATCATGTTTGATAAACCAAATCTACATGCACAATATGCTGGATAGGGCCACAGCAACAATACTCACATACGAGACCAGCAACTCCAGTCTTCTGCTAGTAAAATGTCCATTTTTGTCTGGTGGCTCTGACATAATGGCTTTATTTACCCAGCGGAAAAGGCTGTCTGACAGAAAGGTAAAAGGGTAAAAATATTCTAAATGTAGCGTACACTTAGACTGGCATTGTTTTTTTAGTAGCCCTCTTATAGGTGGCTTAAAAGTAGCTAACTGAGGCAATGTCTTCCCAGTGCTGTTTGATTTTTATTGTATGTGATGCAACGATTTTCTACTGAGAAGTTATAGTAAATAAAAACTGTGATTTGGTCTATAACTTGCTTCTTAGTACAAGGCATCAGAAGCATCTATCAGGTAGGCCAAATATTTCCAGTCAACTGGTGACCTTCATCCGACGATATGTACTGACAATCTTTCAGTCCACAAAGCTTCAGCTTCTGTTTATAGCGTGCCATAGCACTTGGCTCAAGCACAGAAATGTAATCGGAGGCATACAGAAAAATAGCCATTAAAAAATAGTTTTTTAAAAAATGCCTGTTATATTCATATCAATCACTTAGTGTTTGCAGTTTGCATCTCTGACACAGGCGTTTGCCTGATGTTGCTCCATTTTAGTGTTGACTCTTTAAACCAGTCTTCCTGGAAAAGCTGCTCTCACTGCAGCTGGGGGGTGACTGTATGAGAATACAGAAGCATTTTTTACTGTGCAATGTCACCAGTTAAAGCTTCTAAGCTTCAGGTTTCAGCAGGATTATAATCCCAAATTGAGGGAGTAATTCACAGAATTAGCAAGATCACGTGTTACCTGAACGTTGTTATGTAGCTATATGTAGCAGTGTAGGCTACGTAATGTAAACACTCATTGTGCCTGGACCAGATGACCATAAAAAAAACTGTTGGTAGCTGATGTCATCTCGTCTTTAAAGTAAAAACACAAACTGATTCAGAAGGATCTGAGGCCTGAGGTTTTTGCTCACAGGGATTACTTTCACATATATTTACCTGAAACTTAAGCCACGTTGAATATTAACATCCAACACTGTGACATTTCATATATGACAGAAGGTAAGGAAAAGCATAATAAACCACAGGGAATGGGTGTGAGCTGTAGACCATGATGCACCAGAATTAGGGTGACCAGCCATCCTGAAAAATTTGGGATAGTCCCAAATTATGAGCAGCTGTAATCCCCAATCCTTCGTGTTCGTCCCAAAAATTAACCCTTAAAGTGATAAATATTATGAATAAGCTAGAACAAAAGCTGTCTGTACACCATGAGACTCAACCTGAGACTTGAAGGCAAAAATGCTAAGGAGAACTGACTTGGTGACACAGTTATACTGAAAAATGCTCCACTGAACGTACTATGTATTGGGGAATGTTGCCAGATTGTCATGAATAATTAAGACTTAACGGAGATACATACAACAACCTGGTGCTGTTACATGAATAAGTAGATCAGCAGTTTTTGTTACTCTCTGAAGCCAAGAAAATATCCTGATTAGATAACCGTAATTCCTGGTATTTGTTATTAAAAATATACCTTCAGTTTTTGTAAACATTTGTATTAATATAATATTATAAATATTATAACAATAGTATTGTTGCTGTGTTTTACTTTTCTATTGCACTTGTTAGGCTATCATAAATAATGGAAGGTTGGTTTCAATCTGTTTTAAACCAGATGACAGAGTGCAGCTGCCACTGTGAGGAATTTGTGATATCATGAAAATGCCAGGTCACAGCCAGGTCCCTGTGCTTCATATCTTGCGTAATTTTATCTGATGGAAAATGATTTACACACTGTTATACAACACAGTCATGGTAAAAATAATTCATTTTACCACATAATTTTGACTTTTGTTGAGACTCGACCACATAAAGGCTACAATTGGCCAGACTTCCCTTTTTACCCAAAGTCCCCTGACCTGAATAAAGATGGTTTTTTTTTTTTACATCACACTTTACCTTTTTTTATTGTTTCCACACTTTTGATATGTTGTTGTAAAGTGCCTATAAAACATTTTGACTGCGACTTGGATCTTTTAATCTGTTATTGTTTTACAACGTTGAATCAGAGTGGATATAAAATTTAAAGATATGAGTTTTTGACACTAAAAAGACTTACAACACATCTCTAACTACTGATATTAGTTGAGGGTAAATATTAAAAAAACAAATAAAATACAAAACAATAACTGACTGCATAGGTGTTTACAGCTTTCAAATCTATTCTATTCTATTATATTCTATTATATTATAGCGGAACCTCTATCAGTAATTATAGCTGTGAGGCCATGTGTGTAGGTCTAGCCCGTTTCAGTTTTTGCACACTTGGACACTGTAGTTTTGAGCTACTTTTCAAAACACTGATAACAGCAGAATTTTACCACCCACTCTGAACAGACTTGAAGTCTGGACTCGGCCTTGCCCATTCCAGGATATTAGCATTGTTTTTCATTGTTTTTCAGTAAGATTTTTAAGCACTGACTGCAGACTGGTGAATCGCCTGTGCGGCAGTTGCTATATAGTGTCTTCAATGTTATGGTTGCCACTGAACCCTGTGACTCAGTCAGGGTCTCTCATGTAGACAGTGTTTTTGCATATTTAAAACCGTTAAATGATTGACCTTTTTTTATGAGGGAGATTCAGTACCTTGGGAATTGTTCTGTATCCTTCCTTTGGTGCCAGTTCTACTGGAGTCAATAGGGCGAGCACAGCAAATCACACTATAAATCATTATGGTCATGCTGTTTCAGCTTTACAGAGAAATCCTTCCACCAGATAAAAAAAATCATGTTTAGATTTAGATTAAAAAATAACTGATGTTTTTTTTTGTTTTGTTTTTTGTTTGTTTTTTAATCTAAATGTGTGTATTTATTTTCCTTGTTTTTGGTCTCCAATCAGATCATGTATTTATCCAGCAGCTGCATTTTAAGCTCCTGTTTGGTCCAACGTTACAACATGATGCAAAAAACAATGGGGCAACATAATTTCACTGACCAGGCTTAAATTATAACCAGATCAGTTCTCAATGGCTCCGATTATTACTCTGGCTGGACTCAATGATGTGGCCTTTCAGTTTGGTAAATATCTGCAAAACTTGGATTTGACTATGCTGATGCCTTGCAGTTTGCAACAGTGATTTACATTCAGACTAACGTTGGTCATCTAACGTTAATCAGCTTGCAAGGAAAATAAATGCACATGTTTAAATTAAACCCTGGTGTGATTTAAAGTTAATATATTCCTTATTAAAAAGAGAAGTCAAGAGGGGTATTTTTATGGGCACTGTGCAAAGAACACCTTGTCTGCACAGGGTGTGCCCTGTTACTGAAGAAGAGCAAGCATCTTCCCTCTTTACTGGCTATGTCGGATGATGATACTGCATAGCGTAGCCATCTAATAAAGTTTTAAAAGGCCAAAGGGCAGTAAAAGTTGGTGCATGATGCAATCACATTTTACATTTGAGGATAATTCTCTTTTTATATGCAGGTGCTTCTGAACACTGACCCCATAAAAAACATTGAGTACTGGTTAATCTTTTATTTTTTCTTCCTACTGATTTCCCCTCCCCATTGTATTCGACTGTAGCCGGGTAAGCATAAAGAGCAGTGAGCTGAATTGTTCTTGTCATTATCACCATCATCTTCCTAGATATCGGAGGAAGGAGAAACTGGAGTAGTCTCGTGGAATCTAAGAATTACAGGCTCTGAGGGAATTCTCATCTAGTCTTCTCTTCTCAGATTGAAAGCCACTGATTACCCTCTTCTTCTTCCAGTACATTGTCCGCAATGTCCATATCAGAGGCGACGACTGCAGCACCTACTGCTTGCAACCCTAATTCCACAGTGTGTTCAGGCACAAACTGCCTCAATATTAACAGTGACTTCAATGACACACTAAGCGTGGTGATGAGCACAGTGCTCACTATATTGCTTGCCATGGTCATGTTTGCAATGGGCTGCACTGTGGATGCCAAAAAGCTGTGGGGCCACATCAGGCGACCCTGGGGCATCGTCATCGGCTTCCTCTGCCAGTTTGGCATTATGCCTTTTACAGCCTTTGCCTTGTCACTGGTCTTCAATGTGCTGCCTGTGCAGGCGATTGTCATCATCATTATGGGCTGCTGTCCTGGAGGCTCCAGCTCTAACATTATCTGCTACTGGCTGGACGGAGACATGGACCTAAGGTAAGGAACCAGCTGGGGGGACTGGCTGGTTGGCGGACTCATTGGATAATTTACTGTTAGTTAATTACAGTTAATTAGTTAGTTGGACCCCCATGAGCAAACGCCCAAGTAGGATATCAGTTGTTCAGTAGACTGACACAGCATCAGTTGTAGTTTTTAACTACAGACCACCACCTTATTTTTAGGACATGTGCCGCTTGAAAAATATGGTATTAAAAAAAAAAAAATCTTGTTTGACAAACACACTGTCCATATTCTTCCCTCCTTAGCATCAGTATGACAACGTGCTCCTCTATCCTTGCCTTGGGGATGATGCCTCTCTGTCTGCTCATTTACACAACCACCTGGACTTCCAGCGACACCATCACAGTCCCATATGACAGAATTGGTAAGTAGGCAACTCATGGTTGAATACTAACCCATAAAGCTAAAAACATATCCCTAAGATTTGTAGACAGGCTTTCTAAGGCATATATAGTTTATTATAAGGAGTTCCACACCCACTGTTTTAATATGCTGTCCAGTCACTTTGTAGTTTAGTGCCAAAGCACTGCACAGGTTCATTATATCCTATAATTAAGTAATGATATAAAATCTTTGTATCCTCAGGTATTACTCTATTGTCCATTCTCATCCCGGTTGCTCTGGGAATATATGTTAAAAACAAATGGCCCCTCTTGGCAAAAAAGATCGTCAAGGTAGGAATCCATGTGAATGTTTAATGCAAAGAATGATATCTAAACCTTACTCCTATATTTTCTGCAAATTTGATATTTGATCAAGAGATTGCTGTGACATGGCTTTATCTAATGAAAAAATTCCTGTGTGTCTGCTGTGCACAGGTAGGGTCCATTGTAGGCATTGTCCTCATTATCATCATAGCTGTAATTGGAGGAGTTCTCTACCAGTCCTCCTGGACCATTTCTCCTGCCCTGTGGATTATTGGAACTATCTACCCCTTCATTGGTTTTGGCCTGGGGTTCATCTTGGCCCGAATTGTGGGTCAGCCCTGGTACAGGTAGGGTAACAGCACTGATGTTTGCATATACATACAGGTTGTATCTTGATTCATTGATCAAAATGTATACAGTATTTGCCTGGGAACTTATTAACTAGGGCCAGAGCATTTTCAAAAAGTGCCAAGGATCTATTGTTTTAATAGATACTTTTTTTCTGCTGAGCAATGACATTTTCGGGGGGATAAGGTGCTCGTAAACTCACGAAAATTGGCACGCATCAAAACAGATGAAAATTGCAAAGCTTTGTATTAATTGGGCTCTGTAGCACCCCCAAAAGCAGGTCTGGGGTAAAGTCTGGGATAAAGTTTTATGGTCCCAAAATGGAGTGGATCATTGCTCTCATCCTTAAGGCCATACAAAAATGTTTGGGCAATTTTGCTGTGATACTAAAGAATTTGGCAGGCACATTGCTTTCATCATTTGAACACATTTCTCATTGGGTTCCAATTAGCTCTGCCCACCTGTAAGTTGGACATTTTGAATTTTGTCCATTTTTCCTGTATTTTACGCAGTGTTTTCAAACTGATAGCAGGTTTTATCACATCTGTTTTAAGTTTGGGTGCTATAACCCTCTGACTAATGTGACACTAAATTGTTGATAGCTGTAGCCATGATGTCATAGGTCATGAGAGAACACACCATTATAGGCACTTTACACAACTTAAAAAATAGCTTCCAGCACCACACACGCGAGCAGGAGATACCATGTAGCTCCTGCGCACAGCATCTGATTTACATTAAAATGCACAACAATATCTACTGGCGTACTCCTGACATGTGCAGGGCCTTTTCATTGCTTAAATCTTGTTT
>JAPZEB010000005.1:29349539-29361670 GCA_029783705.1 Chaetodon striatus
CAAGATTTTGGTCTTAACCACTCTATTTCATCATAAACAACCAGGAATGGGGCTCAAAGTGCAAAATACTGGACTGCCCCTTTAAGGTAAATCACTGGTTATCCAGATTTACTAATCCTGGAAAGTTTGTATCTGGATCGGGGTTTGAAAAACCGGCACAAAATTAAGACAGATTATATTATCCTGGAAAGCAAAACGTCATTCATCTAGACTGAACAACTGGGCCCTGAATTCTCCTTTAAAAGATGTTTGTAAAGAGACGTACAAACAAGGATCTCTCCTTCTCTGCTGCTTGTCTCCTTTCACCATCCGTTTTTAAAGAAATCCTAAAACTGCAACAATCAATATTTCCTAAATAACACATCCTGTCCACCCTCTCACTGCAGTCGAGCGAGGTCATTCGGGTTCAAACTGCAACAGGAAGCCTCTCGCCTCCTTTGTTCTGTCAATGAATGGGGTGTAGAGGAAATGTTGGCCACAGGAGGGAGCCGTCTGCTCACGGACATGACAGATTTATCACTGACAGCTCTGGATTGAATGTAACACAGTGAAACAGCAGGAGAATGAAGGCCAAAGTCTGATGACTGAGAGTCAAGCTGATATCTGTGATGATGTTCTTTGGTCACAAACAGCTGAGAGATGACTTTGTGATTATTTTCATGCTGAAGAAAATGTCTCATGTCTGTGGTATAAAGTATATTATGTCATATTAAAGAAAATACAGTTTCTGTTTTCACCTGTCTGATATTAAACATGTCATATTGTATTATTGTTAAAGCAAAGCAAAGAGATTAAGTTTGTAAACCAAATGTTAGATGATCATTTCTGACTGTATTCTCCAGTTTCAATAAAAAAAAAAAAATAAATGACAGTAATGCTGCGGCAGTCGTCTCCACACACACACATACACACACACTCAGCATTACATCGCACATGCAGCAGTGCAGCAGGATGATAAACACATAGTCAATAACCTGTGTGTATGTGTGTGCAGACATTAATCCTGACTGGTTTTGAGTCAATATTTGTGCACACACACTACAGGAGAAGTCTTTTTAACATTTCAGTGAGGACAAAGGTTAGGAGACTTTAGCTGTACACCACATGTCACATTTTATTTCCTTTACAGGGTATTATTATGCTGTTAAGACTTTATTTGTGTCAAGAGATAGAGCAATTAAAAAAGTCAGCTTGTGCTATTTAAATCAAGTTAAAATAAAATAGATAAATAAAATGAAAAAGCACATAAAATAGTCCCATATGTGGATGCATAATTTAAATAAATTAAAAACATTAAACAGGCGGAGTACGTAATGTAATGCTGCCTCACACACCGATGTCTGAAGTATTCATATTTTTCCCCACACATTAATAAGGACAGATGCACAATTCTTTTCAAGTTATTGTGACATGAGATGGTGTGTGGTTTGGACAACAGATGGCGCCTGCACTCTGTCAGATGCTGGATGGATGGATTGATGGAGAATAAAGAAAAAAAAAAGGAAAAATAGGTTTTAAAGACAGGAATAAAATAATACAAAAGTGCAAGATAAAATAAGTAAGAGCAATAATGGTCATGTTGAGAAATAAGATGGAAAACAGGACATTTTTTCCTTTTCTTTTGTGCACAATATAAAAATATAAGAGTGTTTAAGTGGTTAAATTCTAGAAGGAATATCACACATCTTGAGGGAATATATTGTGGCATTTTGGAAACAACACTACTTCCCTCTAGGTATGAAACTACTACTCCCATAATGCAGGGCAGGTGTAAACAGGAAGTACTGATGCATGGCAGCGAGTCAACTGTGTGTAACAACTGGAGCCATGTTTATTTTTGCCTAAATTTGGACACATTTTGAGAAATTAGCACAGTTATAGTAAGCCGAATTATTCATTAGTAGTTCATAAGTGTAAATTACTCATGACTTCACGGACAGCTGTCACTGGAATACTTAAAAGTCTTGAGAAAAGTTAAAAATGTAAGATCGTCAATGGAGTTCTGGGACGGACTAAGGAGCGTCTTTTTTCTGTGTTTTCTAAGCGGATTTACGGACCTTTACTCAAGATGGATATCGAAGATAATAACATCCTCAGAAAGAGCAAGTCAAAATGAATTTAAATATATGTGTTTCATGTCAGATTTTATCTAGTGTTTGGTAGAAAATCAGGCAACATGTCAGAAGGAACACACAGAAGAGCAGGGCCGTAATCACCTATCTGGCATTGGGGGGACTTGACCCGGGGGGAGATTTTTTTTTTTTTTTTTTTTTTTTGTTTAACACAACACTGGGTTATGTACTGTACTTTATAAAGTTAGTTTTGCTTTAAAAGATGCCACACACAAGTGACATGGTTAGATGAAGAGATACAGAAACTTTGTACTCACCGTTTAGCTCTCCTGTTGACATACAGGGGACGTGCTGTTTATGATTGTAGTTTCTCACTGCAGCATAGTGCTGTTTGTGAGGTCTGTATTTGTACACAATACTGTTAATACTATATCTGGAACTGTGTGTGTAGGAGGTTGTAAATGAAATTTACAAGCAGACAAGTTGTACTGATGATGTGTCTGCCATAAGTTCAGGATATGGTAATGAAAAAAATAGCTAAGGTTGATAGATTGTAGTAATGCAATTACATAAATATTGTAGACAGTGGGTATCATCCTAAAGAAAATGTGGGCATATTTTCTTGATAGATTGCAGGCTACTATGCCATCTTAAAGGTTAAACAAGGACGCATCACAATAGGTTTTAGGTCACTTAAACCAGGTTTTAAACTACGTTTAATGTAAGGGTAGCTATTGTCAATACCCAAAAGGCCATGTTCAAAGACTTAAAACTGCAGCAAAGTACAAACAGTTTGGGTGAATGAAATGGCCCCACAATAGTGGTAGGCATTCTCCATAGCATCACAGGCTGGTGTAGGTATCATGTTATAAAGGAATGAATAGTGACTCAATCAACGTTTAAATTAGAAATTTGTAACCTAGCCTACACTATCTGAAATTGGATATTATTTTAATGCACACCTTCGAGGGTGACGTTTGCTTCTGAAAATGTGAAAGGGCCATTTTAGAATAGAGTAGAAAGAACTTAATCGATCCCAAAAGGGAAATTCAACTTTTAGTTGAGGATCGGACCTTAGATCAAACCTGCACCTCTCATTTAGGATGTATGAGAAAGTGAAAGAATGATCATAGCAATCAGGGGTGGACTTGTCAATTAGGTGCCCGACTACAAGGGCAAAAACAGTTAGGGATAGATCTATTTTGATGTTACGGTATGAAAAATATTGAATTATGTTACGATTCTGACTCATTGTACTCCAAAAGCACTTCTTTATAAAAAGCAATTGTATACTTCGACTTCAGAGGAAAACACTGTTCTACTACCTGACAGATAAATATTACTGATTATTAGCAGATTTAAATCTTTACCTAAAAAATATAAATATTATAGTAGCTCTTCTTCTACTTCTGCTAGCCTACCAACATTCTGTTGGGATGCGGTTGGGGTTACTGCACATGTGACACCTACAGAGGTGGTTTGCCAGCCTTCTCTTGGATGCCAAGTATTGCAAGCAACACTTGTGGTTACCATTCCCCCTTCAGCTCAGGACATGCTGAAATACTGGGGGTTCCCACAACAAATGTTACAGGGAACACCCCTGGGACAATTGAACTCCTACGCCATGGTGTTTATGGATGCGTCACAGACTGGGTAGAGCTACAGGCAGTGTGTATGGTCCTCCAACACATAGCCAGTCCACTGCCCTGTTGAGGATGGCAGAGAGCCTGTGGTTATGGGCCTCAGAGCACTTACTGTCTTTGAGGGCTTTTCATGTTCCAAGACTTGAAAACAGGGGTGCCAACCTCCTGTCAAGGGGTGGTCCCCTGCCAGATCGGTAGAGGCTTCCTCTCAGGTGGTGAGGTAGAGATGAACTTGGTTTGGGAGAGCAGCTGTTCACCAGCTGACAAAACATGCACTGCCCTCTGTGGTTTACTCTGGAGCTTCAAGACAATCCCCCTTAGGGGAGGATGTGTTTGCATATGCGCCATGGCCAAGAAAACCACCTTAGGCCTTCCCGCCCCTCCATCTCATCCCTTCCCCATTGGGGAGAGTTGTCTGTCATTCTGGTAGCCCAAGGTCACCACTTTGTGCTATAGTATGCAAAAATGGCTCAAATAGTGGCAGCCAAGCCCTGGACCATGGTACTAGCACTGTCTGTGGAGGCAGATACAGTAAGTGCATTGCCTACTCTGGGTCAGCCTCTCCAGGCTTGGCTCCTAAAAAGTACAGGCTGAGAAGGGCTGGATTGTGTGTGCAGGTTGTGTAGCTGCTACAAGGCAAAATGATGGGTTTCAATGGTGGTGCAAGGAAAAGAGGCTAGATCACCTTTCATGCAGCTGGCTCTATTCTTTCCTTTTTTGCAGTGTTTGGTGGATAGAGGGCAGTCACATGCCAAAATTAAAGTCTGCACAGCAGACATGGGGGTTTTGGTGGCAGCCATTTTTGGACTCTGGTCTTGTGAAGCAGCACTTGCAGGGGGGTGGGGGTCAGGAGACAACGTGATGTGTGCCTCCTTCCAGCAAGGGGACCTGCCATAGATAGATAGATAGATAGATAGATAGACTTTGACTTTTAACAGACTTTATTTATGAGACATTCTGACAATCTTTACAGACAAATTACATGTTAATTAATGAAACATGATTAAATACCAACACACACACACACACACACACACAATAAAAATCTAGTCCTTTAGAAATTCAGCACTAAGGAGCCATTCTCCCCCAGTGAGCACAGGACCTGCCTGACAACCCACACATCCCTGAAACCATCTAAATTATTAGTTTGTCTATAAAAAGTGTGTTCAATTCTGAGACGGGCTGCTAGATACATAGTACTTAATTGATCCCAAGCTGGGAAATTATTTTGTTACAGCAGCAGCAGTAAGTAAGCAGCATGTGGACATTAAAATATAGAAATATAAAATATATACAAAAATGAGAAGTACTAAAAATAAAATATACAAGAAATATGCAGGAATAGAATAAAATAAAATAAAATAAAAATATCAAATTTCAGGAGTAAATGGATCAACTTATATACACAGCACAGTCCGAAGTGAGGTAGAGGTTTGCAAGAATGTGCAAAATAGCTATGAGTGTACAATTGATTATTACCAGCAGTGCAAACAAAAACCAGTAGTGCAAACAAAACATCTCAGCAGTATCAAGTCGTACTGAAACCTCTCCAGTCAAAGGATATCTGTATTTTATCCTTTTTGTACTCAGATCTAGAAAGAAATTTGTATTTGTATGGCTTTTCTCACAGTCAGTCATCACAAGTGTCTGTCGATTTAAAGTGACGATGTGCGATTGGCCCATTACTGCAACAGCTACAACCCATACAGTCTGTGGTGTGGTGAAGTCATGGGTGGTTTATTTGACAGAGTTAGTTGTTCGGCGTGTCAAGATGCCACTAAAATATTCAAAAGTATGGCATGAATACATGACTATGGCCTCTGGACCATTTTCTGCAACTGAATGCTTCCATTCACATGATGGGTGTCTGCAAGTGTCTTACCCATCAGTAGGCTTTGGCCCCGATCACACAGAAAGCATTTTACAGGTTGCAAAATGCAAGGTGCCCTGCACTGCTTTTTTTTTTTTTTTTAAATTGGATGCCAGTAGTAAAACAAAAACAAAACAAACCCTTGCTGGACCTTTTTATTGTTACCTTAACTATTACCTCGTTACCCTGACCTTCCTTTGTAATCAATCTACCGTTTTTTTTTTTGTTTTTTTTTCTTTTTTAATTTTTATTTACTTAGTAATTTGTAGCAAGTTACTAAAATGTTCAGGCAGAGGGTACTGGTTGAGGGTGGGAGGCTGTCAGCAAATAGTTTGCTGGGCACAGGGAAACAGAGATCTGTGTGGGCACATGAGACCTTTAAAAAAGAGGGTGGATCGGGGGCAGTACCACCAGTTTGTCCAGAAGCTTCGCCTCCATGATGGCCATTTCAAGTACTGCACTTCCATGCTTCCACACCTGCTGTTTTCTATTGAGACTGTGGTAACTGGGGTTTGTAAAGTCGTGTAGCTCTGGGTATGCAGCAGCTGCTACCATCAGTTTCTCCTCTATTGTTTACCGACTGTAAACTGGTTGTTGTGACCACCACAGAAGGTACGCCTCAAATAATCCGATTGGACAATGGGAAAAAAGGAGGAGATTAGCCAGCTACGGTGAACAACCCTAAAATACCTCCACACTCTGCTTCTCAGAGGCTTCAGTGTTGTAACTATCTGATCAGCATGGCTTTGCTCACCAGTCTTCTTCTTTACTTTTATTGACTACATGAGTATACTGATAGGTCAATAAGGGCACGCAGTAGGTCAAGCTGATTATGAATTTTAAGAGCATCCTGTTGGACAAGGAATATTTCTTCAAGCGCTCTGTTGGGCTTAGAGACTGTACGTTTTGTTTCAGACAGGTCATTACAGTCAGAATATTTCATTTTTCCCCCGTTGGAACAAGAAATTTAATTTTTCATAAAATGTGATAGCCCCACAGTTTGAGTACTTTCCAGAGTCCTGTAAGACTTAAAGCAATGCATAATGAAAGTTAAAAGAAACAAAAAAACATTTGTTGTGAAAGGGCTATGGATATATTTCTTATGATATTTGATCCTAACACTTACATACTGCTTCTTTTAGAAGATGGTCCAATGAGAGCAGACAATGCCCGCCATGAGTCAAAGTAGTCCTTGCCTGTGGACTCTGCTCCCTCAGAGCAGCCAGTCCCCATGTGATCGCTACAAGCACGCCTGCTGCAGCTATGATGGAAATGTCTACATCCTGGGAGGAAGGGACAACGGCTGTCTGAGGGACTTCTGGAAGTACAGCGTGGGTAAGAGCTTGATACACAACTATTGTTTAGTTAACTTTAGTGCTGATAAGTAGGATTTTTACCACTGCATGACAGAAATGATTTGTTGAAATCAAAGCAACAATGTGAAGGTCGTATTGGCATTATTATTACAGTATTTCATATGATGCATGATATACTATAGAGATAACTGCCCTATATGATATGCTCTTCTAAAAGCCAGAAAAGAGAACAAGAGAAGGGAGAGCTGTATTTCATGATTCCAGCTAATCAAACGTATAATTGTGTGAAATATTTTAGTTTGTAATGAGTGGACAGAGTTGAACTCCACCAGTGAAGCTGCACCAGAAGAACTAGAGGAACATTCTATGGTGGCTCATGAGGTACAAACTCATCAAGATGAGTTGATGAAAAATTTCATTTCACTTGGTATAAAAAAATGTTGCATGTTGCTTCTGTCTCTGCTAATATCACACTGCTTGGTGTGTCAGTGTGTTAGGAATCTAACTGCTCTGATCTTTCCAGGGCTTTCTCTATGTGTTTGGTGGCATGCTGGATTCTGCATACACAAAGTGGAGACGTCCCCTCTGGATATTTGACATTGGTGAGTTTCACTGTGGTGGTGCATGCATGATACAACTTGCATTGACTATTACCTGCAAATGTTAAGGCTTGAGAGACAAACTTGTCGTTGCATGTCAGTTCCAGTTCCAGGTCTCCAAGGCCCATGGATAACATTCCGCACTATACTGTAGTTCATAATCTAGTGTATCCCCAATATGCATTTATTAATCATTAGTGTTGCTGCTATATAAAAATCTCCCCAGACAATTAACTCGCTGTCTCTACTGTAAGCAGCCAGAGTCAGGAACAAGCAAGGATTAAATAAAGATTAGATAAATTAAAAACCCATAGACAAGGGTGCTCCGATTAATCGTCCACCAATAATTAATGGCAAATATTCGTCTGCTGATCAGATAATGCAAAACAATACACACCGCTAAAAAGCTTCACTGGTCTGGCAGTTCTGACAAACTGTCGCTCACACTGAATGTAAACTGTTACATTCATAATTTAACCTGACATCTAGCTCACCTGCCTGTCCCGAGTGCAAACACACTGTATGTGTCCGAAATCATTCACTCATTCACTACTCCCTACTCACTATATAGGGAGTTCTATGTAGAGGACTATAAAATGAGCTCAACTACAATATGAAAAAAGACTTTCAGATACTACTTGGGTCATTTTTTTTTGCGCTGGTAAGTTAAAGTCATTAAGTCATTAAATTGACAGTTTATGTCATGGCAAAGAAAAACTGGTAAAACAAATTCCAGCATGTAAAAAAAAACATTTACATACATGTACAGCAGGTTGTAGTCGAGTTGCTCTCTCTCCTCTCGTCCGTCTCTGTGTCTGTCCCATACAGGTCATCCATTCCTTTGGCACAATGCATGATGGGATATATTGCTTGACCATTGATTGTACAGCACTTTTCACGGTGCATTGTGGGATACTTTGAGTCCACTATTTAGGTTATAATAATTCCCACTATATGTTACAGCATTACAAAATAGCGAACTTACTATATTATGGACTACTGAGTAGTGAGTGATTTCATACACAGCCACCATCTGTCTTTCTCTTCACTTGCCACACACACACACACACACACACACACACTGAATGCTATTGTAGAGGCCGAGACACACTCTGTTTTTTGACAGTTTACACTTAGCTTGGTTTTGTCCTGTATTTTGCCCACACGACATGACATCTTCATGTATACCAACTCTTCCTCTTCTGCATTTCTTCAGGATTTATGTCAGTCACTTGAACATATAGCAGCAGGTAGATAAGAGCTACCTGAAATCCAAAAATGACAGGAACCATCTTTAGAAGTATTTATTTGATGTGTACTTTGAGTTTTTAGTTTGATTTATGTCCCATCCACTAACATGGATGGGGCAGGGTTTATGACCCATACTGCAGTCATGTGCTTGACATCAGTTTGTACAGTTTAGCCATATTTCAATTTTGGTGCAGAACAATGCCACTGGAGGTCAGTACCAAAATATAGCAGATAATGACTCAGTATTATGGTTAAAAAATCATAACAGGAGGCTGTTAAAGACCTTTTTAATATGTAGCAGTTGTGTGCAGCAGGTTAAATGGGAATGCTCACATCTGGAAGTTTACAGTGTAGTCATATATTGAAGGGGCAGAGGCATGTCAAAGATTTGTTCCCAGATTAACTGGATTGTATACGACATTTACAACACACCTTTACTCTTTTTCAGTTTTTTACAATTTTAAAGTAAGCTATGCAAACCATTGGTGTCTTTGGCAACTTGGGACCATCAGCTGTCTGTATGACATTACCTTACCATCATTATTTAGTATATTATTTAGCTTCTTTTTTGACTTAAACTCTGCTTTATTTTTATTTTCCTTTGTCTTATGTCTTTCAGCAAAGCAGAAATGGGTGCACTGCCAGGGAAAGGTGAGCTCCCCTCAGGTACATAGCACGTTTCATATGATGATGATTTGAAGTAGTAACCGATATTATGAGACCTCTCTCTCTCTCTCTCTCTCTCTCTGGTCTCCTCTTGCCAAGTTTCTTCATCAGTGTTCTTACTGACAACAACTGTAAAGAATTAGATCTTGTTTAAATTGATAATACACAACAGTTAATAATAATAATTACATGTTTGAGCTTAGTCAAAAGACTCACACTAGAGAATGTACTTTACTGATCTTAGATGGTGAATGAAAGAAACACTTCCTGTCAGGTACAGAAAGTCTTTACTGAAAGTTAGCCTGTATTATGTTAAAGCAGCTTTTTTTATCAGTAGCAGAGCAACTGCCTTGTTGTCATCAGAAGTGACAGCTAAAACTCAAACATCAGAAAAAAGGCATCATAGGACTATACGAAAATCAAGCAACATTCTTTTTACTGATTAGTGCTTTCATTTTTATCTTCACAAACTTAAGAGACATGTTTGTTTGACAAAGACCTCAACATTTTCCTAATAAATTATTTAGAATATTACTGATGTACATTTTTACTAAGATATAATCATTGCAGGGCAAATTTGTAATAGTAACAATAATAGATGCTGCATGTATGAACATGCACTGAATGTCATATTTATTATTTGACTAAAAGAGAAAGTTGAGCTCTGAGGAAGTCCAAAGATTCTGAAAAGGAATTTCAATTTCAGAGGCAATTAAAGTGGTGTTTTCAGTTTGTAAGTCAGAGACTCTTCAGCTCCAAGTTGTCCTGAACACAGCAAGATTGAGTAGGTGGGCACCCCGTCCATGCTGACAGCCTCCAAATTAAGACTCTCATCTGATCTGGAACTCTGAAGTCTCCATGGAACCTAAACAAGAGAAATATAGATTAATCAAAAGAATAAATCAATTGTGATGGTAGTTTTAAGTTGCTAAGGATTATAGACACTTAGGGTTTGCTAGTAAATAGCCTGCCTGTGTTTATGTGTTTAGACCCAAATGCCAACCAACAGAAAAGGACACAGTGCTGTGGTGGTTGGCTCTGCCATGTTGGTGTATGGGGGTTTCGTAGACATGAAAGGATCCTCACAGGACTTTTGGAGTTTGGATTTTGGTGAGATAAAGTTGTTTTTATTCCCATATAAAAAAATGCACACATTATATTGTTCTTACATGTATGTATTGTATTATTCATGTTATTAGCCATCTGAGCAGTGTCAAGTTAACTTGAGAATAAACCTAGCCCTTGATAAAGCAGGATCTGTTGTACAAATGGGTATTATGTAACGTCACTTCTGCGGAAACTGCCCAGCAGTTGTCAGCATACAGCAGGTGAGAGATACAGAAGGCTGGATGTTTATTGTTATCATGATAGTTACGTGTTGCGACTAACATTTTTATTGCCTGTGAACTCCGGCCCTGTGAACACATAGTGTGAGCTCCAGTATGTGCATTAATTGTAGATACTTGTGTGTGTTCATGTGTATGACAGATACTATGGCTTGGTCCCTGCTAAATGGTTCTCAGCAGGGCTCATCGGGCCCAGGCCCCAGACACAGTCACTCAGCCATTGCCAGCCACAACTGCATGTACCTTTTTGGGGGCTTGAAAGGTTTGCGGGAGCAAAGAGACTTCTGGAAGTGGGATTCCATCAGCCACATGTGGAGCTCCCTCAGAAACAAGTGAGAAGTGCCTTCATTTGTCAGTTTGTCCTTTTAGGTGTTGCCTTGTGTCCACACCTAAATACAGTATTAATATTGCAAAAGAAACCTAAAATGCTGGCCAGACGATGGTCCCAGATTATTCCTTGACCTTTACTGTGTTGAATATAATGGTAAACCACACCCTTCTCTATCACATGACAAAGACAAAGTCCTTTTTTTACAGGACGTTAGGAGCTATAACATTCCGCTTTCAGTCTGAGAATGTGATTGCTTGAAGAGGACAGACAGACCACCATGCTCATGTCATGTAGTACATATAAACTGTCAATCTGAACGGTAAACGATCCTGACATGACTTTAAAGTTATAGCTAATCTGTGAAACAGAGTACTAAGGTGCAGTGTGAGGGGAAACACACACTGGTAGGGTGTGAACACATAAAAACCTTTATTTTTTTCTGTGAGCCATACAGCTGTCTTAACGGATGTCATTGCAGGTCAGCACATTATAACTAGTTAGTGTTGCTTTTTCGTCCACCTGCCACTGTGGCTGGTGAAATCCAGCCTACTGGCTAATCACCATCAGTTTTTTGGCTTTTGTCAAATTTTATTCTGGCATTGTCACAGCTTCTCCTTTCTATGTGATGCTGCTGATGTGCATTGCACCTTAACATAATAGTTTGTGATGCTTTCCTGTAACTACATTATTTTTATAACTCTGCCCCGATGATAGCCGTGGCCCGAGGCATTGTTTTCAGGTTGTCTGTCCCTCTGCCTGTTTGTCTGCCCATCCCATTTTTGTGAATGTGATATCTCAAGAACATATTGAGGGAATTTCCACAAATTTGGCACAAACGCACACTTGGATTCAAGAACGAACTGATTAAAATTTAGTGGTCAAAGGTCAAGGTCACTGTGACCTCACAAAACATGTTTTTGGCTCAAAAACTCATACACAAATCATGACAAAATATCACATAAATGTCTAATAAGATAAAATGATCAACTGATGACATTTCATATCCAAAAGGTCTAAGTCATCTTCACTGTGTCATC